>UELU01138957.1:0-45505 GCA_900490025.1 Megastigmus dorsalis
AGTTATATTTGTTTATTTAACAAAAAATACGAAATTTCGAGGGAAATATGTTTTTTAATTCGTATTTTTGGATCGAAATCTTACAGGGATTTATGCGGCTAGAGTAATTTTTGCCTCCATGGATCCTAAACTTTAAAGCTTCGTCGGAATTTTTCGATTTCATTCATTAGAAACGAAGATATATCAATTTCAATGTTGGAAGTAATATAAAATTCAGGAATTCCGAATTATACAGTATACGCAATTTTTTTCTATGAATCCTATTAATTTATTTATATAGTTTACATTTTAAGCTTTAATTTAATTTTTTATACGACTATGTACGATTTTTTGAAACCAAGATATTGAAATTATAGAATATAAGCTTTATAGAGAAGCAATTTAGATTTATGACAAAATTTTTTGTTAAATCGTATACTGTAAAAAATCGAAATAGCAGGATTTATAAGTATTTGACATTATTTCCAACATTTAAAGTACAATATCTCGACTTCTAATGAATGGAATCGAAAAATTCCGATAAGGCTTTAAAGTTTAGTGTCCACGGACGCAAAAATTATGCTAAACACACAAATACACGAACAATTTCGATCCAAAAATACGAAATTAAAAAAAATTTCACTCGAAATTTCGTGTTTTTTGTTAAATAAATAAATATAACTTTTGTAATATACATTTTTTTTAAGTTCTGACTACATAAATCGAAAGTTCATGCAATTTTACGTCGGAAATGAATTGTCTTGTTTTTTTTCAGGATCGATTTCGTATTAAATAGAGTCGATGAAAAAAGACTGGAAGAAACGTCTATTTGGGGCTTAATGGGTAAAGTGTTCTTCATTGTATTAGTAAAATATTTTATAGTAAACCTATTTTAAATGTTATAAACTAAAGTTTATATATAATAAAAATATAACAAAGTTTTTAAAAAAATATAATTTAAAAACAATAACATCACTTAATTTGAGTTTCATGCAAAGCAGTACAGTTGTTTCAGTAACGAAATGTTAAAAATTATCCAATCACAGTATAGAAGTAACGTTTCGAACAATTGATGTTACTTTCATACATAAAATTAGCAGTAGATGTACTGAAAACAATAATTTTTTACTTAGATATTATGCGTTAAGTCTCCCGATTTTAATAATAATACCATAATAATACCCATATAAACTGTAAGAAATTTATATCAAAATATAATTTATTACAGAATTGGATAAAAACACATTTAAAAAAATTACCTAGCGATTTGAAAGGCAAAATCTAGTCTCAAAGACTTAAATTGTATCTTAAACGTTCCAGAATTGTTTCAAAACTACTTACAGCTGGCTCAAAAACTTGTCTTTTGCACGTATTGACCCGACCCGACTGTGTTACAATACTACTCCCGGTCGAAAAACTCGTTTCACAACTGCAGACAATTATTTCTTTTTTCTAATCTTATAAAATGACCACACTAAATACCAAACAAGGTATTTTTGAAATTAAGCTCTAAACTAGAAAATAATAAGTGACAGAAATTCTGTTCTTAACTTTATAAAAACTCAATATATCCATAATTATGTTCGGAAAGTTAAGAGTTTAAAATGATTTTAACCTTAACAGTATGATGATCTTTTTTCACGCAGAATTCCCCATTCGAGACATTCAATCTGAGTTTTTAAAATAGATCTTAGGGTTTCAATAACTTTTCGCTTATAAATTAAATAGTTGAGCAGACCGTTTTTACGATAAACGGTTAGTTTTTATCTCGTTGAAATTTTAAATTCGAGAACACTTTAAAATAAAACCTAGTAATTGAAACATTTTTTGCTCATCGCGAAAAATGAAACAGCTTAAAAAGTAACATAATTTGTCAGAAAAGAAATTTCTGTTATGACAAAATTGAATTTCAAGCGATCTCATAAATGTATGTATGTATGTATGTAAACAAGTTTGCAATTTATCTCAATGATATGTTGACTGATCTTTCTAAAATTTGCATAGATTACTGGTTTGGACATAAGAAACTGACAGTATCATAATTAGTCAGATTCCTCATATATTGGCTGAATATCAACATAAAGAAAAATACCAAAAAATCATGCGAAGCACTAAGACCTAGTTTAAAGAGTATCCAAAAATAGTTTACAGAGATTATCGGGATTTTTCGTTTTCTTGAGAATTTCTTTAAATTTTAAACTTGCATCAATGACAATACCATCAGCATTCCCACAAAAAGGTCCTACCTTCACCGAAACTAAGATATAATTCGATACAAATTTTGACGTGAGGTTTATGGCTAACACCTTGACGTAAAATAAATTTTCACTGAAACTATTTTTTATGCATATAATTTTTAAACTGAAGGTTATCAGTTTTTTTTGTATGCGATCTATACTGTAACATAAAAATAATATAATGAATAAGATAAGATCTACGTAGTTAATAAATTATATACAGCTAGATGACTTTTGATGTATTTGGTAAAGTGTAATTCGACCGTCAATTATGCTGAAAATTTACTTGACTATACAGTTGAGGTTGAAGCACAAACAAAATAACTATCATCTAGAATCTAAGTTAAAAGCTTAATTAATTTGTTGAATTAGACATGCTAATAATAATTGATCAATTTCTCCCAAATTTAATATATTCGGTAAGAAACAATTTTTAAATAATAAAAATCATTACAAGTTTTCTAGACTTTTTATTTATTATGTACCTTTATACGAAAGCATGAAGATTCTGCGCATGTTTTGAAAGGTTATTATATTCATAGAAAAATTTGTAATGTATAATAATACACTGTTCTGTTTATCAGTTTGTTGAAATGCATGTTCTTATTTGTAAATATGTGTACAAGCATCCACGGCTAAATGCCACTATGTGTATATGTGCATGTGAATTTTCAGTTAGAAAAAGATTAATATTTTGTAAGAATTAACTAATGAATAAGAGTATGAACGGTTTGATTATAGTATCGACTGTTGCTTATAAAAAATAAATATTTGTAGAACTCCTAACTCTTCATCTCCTCAAACAATTCCTTTTATTCTACCAATATTTTAAGCATATTATATAGGCGGTCCTCTGCAGTTAGGAGAATGTCAAAATTCCATCTTGCTCGAATATTTTATCAACTATTTTATCGATTGATTTTTTAATGTCTTACTGAAATAATCACATGAAACTCTGCCTAACATATTTAGGATTTGCATAATTTAATGTATTTTTTAAAATAAATTCGTTAGATAATAGTAGAAAATTACACTCGCTATCGGGCGCATGGTAACCCTTAGGCTCCAACAAATGGACTTCTCTTTTTCAGTTTGATATCTCTCAGTAAATAAGTTCGTATAAATTTAATTTAAAAAAAACATAAATTTTTATGGAAGAATATATTGGGGCTCCAGTCATCTAAAATTAATATTAAAAAAGTGTACTATTTTCAATTATAAAACGAACACAAGTTTTAATTTACATAGAATGTAAACGCCATGACGCATCCATTAACGTGTTAACCAAAGGCTATCAAGTCAATTATGCCTTTATAATTTAGACAAACGTTCATTTATTAAATTTTAATTACACTGTTATTTCGAAATTCTTTTGTAACTTATGTTTCAATTGCATACTAAATAAATATGTCTTTAAAATTTTTTACTGTTTTGAAACATTGGAAAAATAAGATTAATTATACGAGGGATTGGGAGTTCAGTATTTTCAAGTTTAATTATCAATACGAGCAATAGAGTCATTTTTAATCTTATACATAGAATTGAAGAATTAAAAGAAAAAAATTTTATTGAAAGATTTGTAATGAAAAAATTAAATCAAATGTGTTGAGGAAATATTTACGGCTCCTTATAAGAAATAACCATTAATCCCTTGTAAAAGCTTGATAAGATAACAGAAAAGTTTCATAAAATAATTCGTAAAGAGTATAGCCGGATAATTATGGTTAATCTGCTCCAGAGAAATTTTGATATTTCACATATATACTGTTTCAAAGTATATATAAAAAGACTCTCCGATCACAATTTTTAGGATCCTAGGTCCTTAGCCTAAAAAAATCACTAAATGACACTTTATTTTTTCCTGCTCGCTGTATTGCTCCAAAAAATCTGAAAATATTCATAAAAGTCGGCATTTCTTATACTGTAACTGACCACTTTTATCGCGATTTAAGTTATACTAATTGACGGAAAGTGAATTTTTTTTATTCTGGTATATATTCTAAGGGTTTTTTGGAGCACTGTCGCTTTTCGCGCTGATCGCTTTTTCGCATTTTTCACTGTGATGCGCCATTTTGATCATATTTTAATTGTCACCATTCGAAAAAAACGGAAAAAGTTACATTGATTTTATGTGGTTTAAAGTTTTCCATTTGATATCCTGAATACTATTTTGAGTTTATTAAACTTTGATGATTTTTGATAAAGGCCCTGTGACTCTACAAAGTCTGAAAAAATTAACGGTTGATTGCAACCTAAAAGCCAACTTTTGTGAATTTTTTCAGTTTTTAAACAATAGCAGGAAAAAATAAAGAGTAATCTAGAAATTTTTTTAGGTTAGGGACACTAAGGTGACACCTAGGAAGCTAAAAATTGTAATCGGGGAGTCTTTTCGTATTTATTTTGCAACTATATATGTAAAATATCTAAATTGCTCTGGGACAGATTGACTATACTTATTCGGTTATATCCTTTGTTGCGCAAAATAAATAGAAATAGTTCTTCTATTAGTATTAACTCTGGAAAGTATATTATATAGTCTTTTGACCTCAAACCTTTTTAGTTTAGTTATAACCCAACCCCTTAGAATTAGAGTTCCCCTATGTCACCTGCTATAATGCAATCTAATTTCAATATCCACTTTTAAATCTTAGACTGACGGTATCAAGCAGTTTATTAGCTGCATTACTTTTCTATACTTTCTATGATGCACAGAACGATTCTGTCAAGTTTTATAATCTTTGATTTAAGTCTCGCATCTTCAATCTGTTACAACTTAACATAATAATACAACTAAACGATAGAGGGCTACGGTGGCTCGGTCGACAGATCGATGAGCTTGTAGTCTGTCTGACTCGGAGGAGAAAAGTTCTATCTCAATTTTTCAGTTTGTAAAAGGTTAATTTTTCAGGTCAAAAAGCTTGTATCTCGCTAATACGGTTTTTTCATAGAACTTTATATTAGTAGAAATTGCAAGAACGTAAAATTTTCTATATGAAAAATGCTGGAAATGCGTGTTAAGAGAGAAAGAAATAACAAACACTTTAATTTACGTTTTCAAATATCAAAATAAAAAATGAAATTTATTTTATCAAGCTACACTTTTTAATCTCTAAGCAGTGGCGCAAAAACGAGACGAGATTTGATACGTAAAATAGAGAGTGAGGGTAAAAACCACACCTTCCATTGGAAGCGCAGATCGCTAAGCTTCAGCACTTTCTCCCGACCAAGCTTCCCATTTATCTATATTACATTTCGTATTCATTAGGTCCATTTCATGAAACAAACAAAACGAAACATTGTCGTAAATTAAACACGTCAATCAAACAAATTTAAAATTTTCTTAGCCAATTTATTGTGCAATTGAAAGACTATAGGTTTAGTGAAGATATCAGCACTTTACCTTCTACGGTTTGGTTACATCTTTCTGTAGCTCCATTACGTTGGCGAGTATCTGGGCAATTCAGCTAAAATTCAGTTCCTAATCTTTAGCACCTTTCTCGTGTAACTTCCTGTGAATTCTGTACCTTGATCTGACCTTAGGCAGCAAACTTTCGCGTTTAGTCCCAACCAATTAGTAACTGTTCTAACTAAGTTATCTAAACATTGACTTGTGTCGGTTTTCCTTTTCATGGGATATGCCATCGCTAGTCGAGAGTAATCGACGAAATAAATCGATATCCCTTTGAATAAGGGGCTGAGCTTATGGCAAACATGATATCTGAATTAATGATTTGTAATGGTTCAGTAGCTCGCAGTTTCGTACATTTGACGGGTAATCTATTTAATCAATTGCATCACTTGTTTGAGTATCAGTTTGTTGAATTTTATCCTTTTTAGCAACTTGTTCGTTATTCCTTTCTAAATTTTCAATTGCTGTCTTATTTAGCTTCACTTCTCGTAGTCAAATGTGATATAAGTTTGTTAATTTTATTATCAGAATTGATCACTTTAATTCGTCTTTCCTAATTGGCAATTCTACCAATCAATAAGATTTTTCATAAATGCCAGTGAGAAATATTCTATTACAGAATATCATAGGTATCAATTCTCTTATTATCATGATATACTCCTAATCCCTTGTCCACAAATTTCTTCAAGGAGAGTAAGTTTTCTGATAATGGCTCTGCAAAAATCACATAATCTAAATTAAGGATCTCATTATTTTCAATTTTGAAGTCCGCATCTGAGTCTTTGTTGGCACATCTAATTACATTTGTTTCGTTATTAAAAGTTTTAAACATCAAAGTAAGATACTCGTTAACAATCTAGATTTATGATTAGGGTTTAATATATTTGTTACTCGCTTCTCTTCATCATTAGCGATATTCGGAGTTTTACTTTGTTAACCTCGTTGCTGCTTGTTGAAGCTCTGATTGAACCTCCCCTTGTGCTATTTGACCTTTTAAACCCACCTCTGTCGTGGCGATTATAATAGATTTTTGTCTTTTTGAATCATTCGCATGATTTATTTTAAAATTACCGCGTCTATTAGTTCTACGAAGTGAACCACCACCTCAAGAAGAATTTGTACTGCACCTCGTGAATACAAGACGGCGTCTCATTGATGGAATCGGTTCGAGCGATTTCCGCCTTATGCTGGCTGGTAAACTGGCGACAGTTGTAGCATAGTTTCTCTTCCGAATTCTTACGTAGGCAATCTTGGCTGATGTGCCCGTTCGCATAACACTCATAACATCTAAATGTCTGCTGAACTGGTATGACGTACGAAGCTGTAGCAGCAGTAGTTGAGGTTGAAGATGTTGAGATAACCACATGAAAAAAAAATTAGTTGCGACTGCGATGTAGATTTTTCTATTCCCAATTTGAGTGGATCTTCTAAAATAGTTGTAGTTGTAGCTATATATGTAGCTATTGTTTAAACAGTCATTTCTGTAGCTTTAGATAAAAAGCCTAGCTAAAAGTATTTGAATTGGTTCACCAAAAAACATTGGTAAAACTAATAATTATTTTGATTGTAACAGCGCCGTATAAATGTAATTTATAAATAAGATACATCTTCGCTGCTAGTATTGGTTGAATAGCTAGTACGGGTGAGTTTGAAACCTAAGAGAATTCGTTACTGTTCGGTGATACTTACCAGGATGTTTTGCGAAACGGACAAAATGCTTTACGTTTACTGAAGAGGAACTCACTTTGCATTAGCAATCGATAAAGATATACTTTTCAAACTGGATATATGCAAGCTAGAATTTTTTACAAAAAAAAGCCAATTTTTTTATATTTCTATGGAGAAATCGAGTCTTTGACATTGATAAGTAAACTTCTCAAGAATCTCATATTTTGAGGTTAGAATTCGTTTTTCTCATTTTTCTCAGAATCGGTTAAAGCTAGAGCGAAACGGACAAAAATATTTCGTTTGCTAAAGGGGAATTGACTTTTCGTTATCTATCGATAAGTGTACTTTTTAAAACTGTATTTTTTCATGTTAGGATTCACTTTTCGCTTTTTCGCTTTTTATCACTTTTTTCTTCTCGCTATCTCGAGAAATGCTTTTATTAAAAAGGACCAAATGTTTTGGAATTCCTAGAAGGAATCTACTTTACGTTGTCTATAAGTGAAGTTTTAAGAATGCCATATTTTGAGGTTAAAATCCGTTTTTCGTTTTGGACGAAAAGTCTACATCCTTTCAAGATGCCTAAAGTTACAGCCCATTTCGCTGTAACTTTATCCGTTTTCGAGATGAAAGTGAAAAACGAGTTCCAACCTCAAAAAATAAGATCCTTAAATAGTATATCAACAGATATCGAGATGTCGATTCCTACTAGCAGCGCCCAATCCGCTTTAGAAATAAAAGCAAAAAGTGAATCATAACCTCAAAAAAGAAAGGTTTAATAAGCATTGATGGAGGACCTATTGATAGATAACGAAAATTCAATTCATCTTTAGGAAGGCTAAAAGTTTCAGACATTTCGTTTTAACTTCAGTATACTGAAGCTATATAGCTCCGAGATATATGTGAAAAACGAATTGTAACGAAAAGTTTTATTTATACCTATCGAAAACTCGATTCTTCCTAGAAATGCCAACTAATTTGGTTCTTTTTGCTCAACTGCTGTCGATATTAAATGAAAAAGGAATTCTAGCCTCAAAATATGCAGTTTTGAAAAGTTCCTATTGATAGATAAGGAAAGTCAACAAACGTAAAAAAATTGTTCTTTTCACTCTACCTACAACCAATTCCGAGCTAAATGCAAATATCGAATTCTAACTTTAAAAAATGAAAAATAACCTAAAAAGTTTGCTTATAAATATCAATATTTCGAGTTTTCCTAGGCATGCTAACCGATTATTATCGTACTTTCCACATCAACTCACTCAAACTTATAGTTATAATATTACAAACTTTACGATTAAGTAATATTAATCACAGACTATTTAAAGCTTGAGAAACGTACTAGAAGTTATTATTCATCTTTTATTTAATGAATATATTTTGATCGGAATTAGTCTTTTTTCAGTCTTAAATAAAATAAAACGTTTTCTCAGCTAAGTTTTTCTGGTATTTAGAAAATGTAGATGCTGTAAGCTAATAAAATAATTAAATTAAATAAAAGACTTCAAAACTAACATGACCAAGTACTTCATTTTGACTACGATACTCTCATTAATTTTAAGCCAAACCTTTTCCTTGATTTAGTTAAAATGTTGTGCTTCACAAGTACGCATCACGTACTCTCATTAATTTTAAGTAAAACCTTTCCTTTGAAAACGGTTATGCTGGCTTTTTCCAAATAAATGACCTAAACGACGGAGTTTTTTAAATAAATTAGATGGGTTAGCAAAAACCAACATTAGAGTTATTTATTCAATTGCTATTACCACGCAGTCATAGGCATCAAATAATATTTACTAATAAAAAAATCCTTTGAAATCAAATAAAACTACTATAAATAAAAAGATATAGCAGTCAAAGTTTAAATGACCATTAATACCCCAGTTTACACTAATGTACACTCATGAAAATATTTTTAAATATATGAAAAATGAAACTGAATTGAGTCTCGTGCAAATGACCTTTCCAATAGTACATTTCTTTTTAGATATTACTTAATTTTCGAGTATGGATTTGAAGAAATAAGAAGTCCAGTTACAATGTACTATTCCATAGAGCTCAAATATTTTACACCCAGGTTGAAATTTCGTAGTCAAAATTTTCAATTTTGAAAGCTAGTAACCAGTTTCAAACTATCTATTTACAAAGATAAATTTTACGTTTTTTTAGTTTATATTTTTGTCTGAATAATCAAGTCTTGATAAAGTATTAAAAAAACTAGACTTCATAGAAAGATTATTTTTGATGTCAATATATAACTATTAAAAATTTTTCGCTCGCTGTAGCTCAAAAATAAAACGGTAAGTATGTGATTCTCGACTCAAACTAAACCGGATTAATCAGTTTGACTCGTCATTTCCATCTTACTGCACACGAAAAAGAAATTAGTGCTGAGATCAGAACTAGCTGAAACCAGGAGCCACGTCACCTAGCCTACAACATAACATAATATAAGAGGAGGTCAAGCCTTTCGAGAATGCGATTTTGATGAAACTTTAGAAACTTTAAAGGAACAGTCATTGATCTAAAATATAAGATACTTGTATGCGGGGTTTTTAATGGGAACGATTGCTCTAGTGGAGGCCCATTTCATTCAATTATATGAGATCTCATGATTGGCTTTAAAAGTTTCATAGAAAAGCCAATACACATAGCAAAGAATGTTGCGAGGTACAAATAAGCTTTTATTTGTTTATTAGAGCGAGTTATAAGTACTTTTTTTTCAAAAGTTATAAGTGATCTAAATAAAGCTAAACTTTAGACTTCAAAATATCGCGTTTATTTGAATAGTAAAATTCGTTCAAAAATGACCTAATTTTCGCACGTGTATGTGCGTATATCTTTCTGTATTTCGAGAATTTATGACTCGAAATTCAAATTTTAAAATTCACTTAATTCGTTTTTTTTTCTGGGATGCAGGGGACTGAAAAATAATTTTTAAAATTCATTGATATTCTTTGGTTTTATGGCCAAAACGACTTTTTGATATTCAGTTTTTTAGTTCTTTACATATTGCAAGTTTAATATTAAAAAAGAATTACTATATGTGTTTGAAAGAGCTTTCTATTATCTACAATTTAAGTATTTTTTTAAATAACTTACGTTATTTTTTGTTATTTTGAAAAATATCTTTATTGCGTAATCTTGAATTATTTAAAGAAATGCTAATTTTTAAAAATATGTTATTATTACTTAATTTATTCATAAATTATGTATTATATGCACATTGTAAAAAAATAATTAAGTTCTAGGATGCTAACTGCCAATGGATTGATCGAAGTTTTTATACAGTTAAATTAGTGAAGCTAAAAGTATTCTATAATTCATTTAGTTTGCTATTACTTGCCATACGCTTTTGGTAATAGCTATACATTTTCTGCTCATTTCAAATATACAATCTACTGTTTGCTATGATCCAGTATTGAGTAACTTACCATATTTATGATTCAATTCTTAAGCTACAAGAAAATGGTGTATTTTTAACAATTGCGTTATATATGTGTTTAGACTTGATGTACATTTTAAACTATTTTTTAAGGTTTATTTTCCAATATTATATAAAATGTTTGTTATTCTCGGAAAGTTATCTAAAACGCGGGTACACGCACCACAAGAATTTAGTGTTCGTAGTTCCAAAAAATGATTAAATTATTACTTATAGATGGTTTCTGATGCCTGCATTCAAATTCAGACAAGTACTAAATTCCACAAGGATGATTTGAACAAAACATAGAATTATCACGTTTTAGTTTAACCCTTCAATTGCCGGTGGCATAGAATCTTTCCAATAAATCATTGAAACTTCCAACAAATCAATTTTCCATTTGCCCGTTGAAAATATTCAGCTGAATATTTTTAACAGAGTTACAATTCTTAATTTAGAATACTGCAATACAGCTTACATGAAAAATCAAAATACAGTAGAGAATACATTGAGCTGTAATTTCCGTAATATTTCTATATCACTATCATTACAATATTTTGATTCCATCAGTCTTGATTTTTTTAACTACATAACCTTTCTTGCAAGTACTTATAAGGATTTTATAGAAATATTGAGTCTGAAGAAGCTTAACGTACCCAAAATTAAAAAACGTGGTAAAATACACATAATTTTAGAGTTGATGTTCTGTATTCTAGTAAAGTCTCCATTATTCCAAATAGAAATAGAGCGCTCAGTCTTCAATGTATTCTTCCAAAATAATTTATTTTCTTTATCACCATAGTAAATATTTAAATGTTATTTTAGCTGTTATTCAAGAAGTATGACATCGATTTATATAGTATGAAAATTTACAATTCTTGGATAATAAATAGAATTCCGGTTTTAAGATTTTTACTATCGAATTTTCTGTAATTATATATTCAAAGATCGATACTCCATGCATAGGTCCAGACCTATAAGGTTTGATAAAGGGTACAAAAATTAAATTAAAGTGGAATTAATTGGTATAAAAAAAATAGACACCTTAAAATAAAATTTAAAACAATATATATAAAGTAAACGTCCTAGTAGCTGAACGCTAAAGAATTAGACCAACTTAGTACGAACACAACCTAGTAGTTCACTTTATTTTTTTAAAGATATATAGTATAGAGATAAAGAAATTGCAAAAATAAGTTATTTTCATTTTCATTTTACAACTAAACTGTGAGAATCATGCATTAAACCTGAATGTAAGTAACAATTTTCTGACGAATTGTCTTAGTAGTGGACCGTTTACTTTGACTTATGAATTAAATTACCCGATTTTTGTAAATGGTTACGATATTTGTGAATAATTATGCTGAACAGTAAATAATAGTCGATACTTTATAAATTAAAGACTACATTCTTATCGAAACTTTTTCTTATTTTCATCTAAATGTATGATCAGATGAAAGTGTCTTCTTGTCAAGTACTAATCAAGAAAGATATTAATATAAAAAATGTATGAAATCGTGTTTATTGTATATACGTATGCGATTACAGCTTTGAGTGCGCCACTTTCTTAATAGTATGTTTTTTAGTCATGAGATCTGCTTTGAGTGTTTATTACGTAGCAATATGTTAATCGATAATGACATTATGACATTAATATTCTTGATATACTATAAAAAAAAGAATGTGATACAATAAAAACAAAAAAAATATTTTAGCTACATCAAAGAGTAATTATTTTATACTATTAAAAATAATTTTCTATTTGCAGTTATTTGTGCTCAAGGGTTGATAGCAAAAGACAAAAGTGGCACTTCCGATCCATACGTAACGGTTCAAGTGGGTAAAATGAAAAAGCGCACAAAGACTATGCCTCAGGAGTTGAACCCGGTGTGGAACGAAAAATTCTACTTGTAAGTTTTATGCATCTTCATCGGTTTAATACGTCCGCGGAAATGAGTATCATTCACCTATTTATTCTAAAATGTTTTGTGTACTACTAAATTTAATTTTTTTTAATTAAACTAGAAATCAATAACAAGAGTTTCGAGAATATTCAGGTCGTACATCCCCGCGGTTATTTCCTTATAAATAAAATTTACATAGAAATATTTATTAAGTTAGAGTTATATAAAAATCGGTCACTTCTTAAGCTATTCAACAAGAAATGCACGCAATTTAAATTATCGGGGATCTATATAAAATGGTTGAAAAATTAAGTTAAAGTCAACAAATAACGAAGAAAAATAAAATCTATAAAAATAAGCAATGGTTAGAAGTGGTATAATAAAAATCTAAATATACCCGTAGTATTTAAATGATAAAAATACGTCAGTTTCATATTTTACAGACTATGTTCATGACTACGTTTCTATTAAGAGATAAAAAGAAACGTAGTGCAATCCGATTATAGGTTAATTTTGGTTAGATTTGAATGTCCGAAAATCAAATGTATTTTGTGCAGAAACTACTATTGTTTTTATTATTATTAGAGAGATTTAGTAATCATGTAAATATATTATCGTTTTGAAGCTACTTAAATTATAACTTAAAAAAAATTAAACGTATTATTTAGAAAACCAACTAATTTTTATTATTTTCATGTATGTAATAATCAGTATCAATTAGTTATATATAAAACTACTTTCTAAAAAAACATCATTTATAATACCGATCAAAATTGATATACATAGACCTATGACCAAAGTTAGTGTGTTATAAGTGATAAATACGGTTCAAAAAGAATTTAAATTTTTATCTGATAATTAAAAAATTTTTTTTGGAAGGTTTTTTTTACAAATAGAGTATGAATTTGGTAAATAATAATTCTCTACATTAAATTAATATTTTTAAAGAGTGAACGTAAAGTTTTATGGTAATAAATCCGTTTTAGAAAATCCAAAATGTCTTAAAATGGCCGAAACCGGGATTCATCCTATTGAGGACTTTTCGACTCGTACGACAAAAAACTTTGTTTCTTTTTATAAGTCATCATTAAACTGCATCATTAACAATAAAATCTATTAATTCTGTACCACAAAATACTAAAATATAAATAAATAGTATAAAAATTGTAACATTATAGCATACCTGTAAATTGCAGTAATTAGTCCTTACAATCTTTTGCATATCGTACTAGTATAAAATACTGTTTTTTTTAAGAATTCCATCTAAAATTGAAAAAATAGTAGAGTAGAAAAGATTTATCGAAGCGAACAAATATACTATGCAAAATACATTTTTTACTCAATTTAAGAATCAGCGTTTCGGGAGTTTCTATTATTCCCCTCTCGAAGCTACAAAAAAAACACTTCATTCAAACACTTGTTCTATGAAAAATAATAATAAATTGCTAACAATTTGAAATCATGACGCACCATGAGCTGAGTTAAATTAGATAAATTATCTTTATCAAATTATGAGTATAAAATAGGTATAAAATATAAAACAAAATAAAGGCTACCTTAGTATATCTAAATCCAAAAAAGTTTAGATTAAAAACAAAAAGAAATATGCACTAAAAGCTTATATAAAAACGCGTCAGAAACTCACTGAAGATGCCTAAATATAAAAGATAAAAATTAAAAAGAGTAAAAAATTAAAATTAAAAAGAACATTTTCAGAAAAGTTTAAAAATGCTCTTCTGAGTCCTGTAATCAACATAGAAAGTCTATATAATATGAGGCCCACAGGAGTAAAGTAACTAAATCTTCAAAAAACTATTCGAATAACCAAGAGAAAATAAAAAATATTGCATCGATATAAAATTTTGAAATTATTAAAAATGTTTGTTTAATACATGCTATATATACTTCCCGTGTTAAAATTTCAAACTTTGAAATTAAATATGTTAATTTTTTAATACGGCAACGTATGTTAAATTTTTTAGAAATCACTAAAATGTATCGAAATTAGTTTGTTTGCAGAGTTTAAAGAAAATCTATCTAAAATCGATTTACCGCAAAATATCTTTAAACATTTTTATTTACCCAAATTCGTATTAGGCACGGAGCATCAACATAATCATTAATAATGCTGTTACAATAATTTACTTCTATTGTAAGTCATCAAATTTAATCGGTCGTTATAAAGTCTTATTTATATTTTCATTGCAATGCCATTATATGATTTTCATAATACTAGTGATAATAGGATATCATAATTGAAGGATAATAGCTACATATAATTTTTTGAAATTATTAAAAGTGTCATTTTATTCGAGCTTTAAAACAATTTATTTACAAAATAAAATGTTTGTATTCCTTGCTAAATGCATTCTTATATTATAAAATTCTTCATTGCTCTACACTGAAAAAGCGATGACTTGTACAGCTCAAATAATCAATTATTCTTGGTATAATTTAATTGCAGTGAATGCCACAACTCATCAGATCGAATAAAGGTTCGCGTTTGGGATGAAGACAATGACCTTAAATCCAAGCTAAGGCAGAAACTAACGCGTGAAAGCGATGATTTCTTGGGACAGACAATAATAGAGGTGCGCACATTAAGCGGCGAAATGGACGTATGGTACAACCTGGAGAAACGCACTGACAAATCCGCAGTATCAGGTGCCATCAGGCTACACATAAGCGTAGAAATCAAGGGCGAGGAGAAAGTAGCACCCTACCATGTGCAGTATACGTGTTTGCACGAAAACCTCTTCCATAGTCTATGTGAGAATAACGATGGAATGGTGAAGCTACCGCAGGCGAAGGGTGACGACGCGTGGAAAGTGTATTTTGATCCGCCTGGCGAGGAACTTGTTGACGAGTTTGCCATGCGTTACGGCATAGAAAGTATTTATCAAGCCATGACGTAGGTACCATTTTAGTATACACACCCGCAAGCGCACATGCACACAGTCACTAATTTTATTAACACATATTTATTAAAGACTGCAAATTTAGTATCAGAAATATCAGAAAACAGCAGTACGAAATGCAGTTGAATTTTTCTAAAAGAAAACGTAGAAGAATAAAAAAAATTAGTAAATAAAAAAAGGATAAAATGACGGCAAGTAACGCAAATATGTGGCAAAAGATAAAATATAGAATAGCCCAAAAAAGTCGAAATACTTTTAATATTAAGGTGTATACCTAGTATCGCATCAATTGCTCTATACGATAGGAAGATATAATTTTCTTTTAGAATTATTTTTCTGACTTAACATTATTAAGTAAAATTTAAGTAAAGAATAATTTATTAAAGAAACTTTTCGATAATTGTATAAAACTATGTATAAAAGTTTTCGGCGTAAAGAATAAAACATGTAACATTTTATAAATATAGCATTTGATTTAGTAGTTTTCTGGACTTATTTATTTTTTTTTAATATGCTTATAATAACTTTTTTAGTAACTAGAGTTAACCCAAGAATTATTGTAAGTAAAATATTTTTGAATAATGCAACCCCCATATTATCGTTCTCAAGTAAAAAGGACTCAGACTCTGTTTTGAATATAGGACAACTCAGACCTTAGAGTACGGTTCAAAAGGAAAAAATTCACAAATATCCATTTTTCTTCTGGTGGTGTTTTTCACCCGACGTAGAAATTGTTTGAAAATATTAGAATCAAATTAAAAGCTTTTTTGTGTATGAATCAATTTTGTATTTTTAAAACTTAAATTATTACCTAAATTATTCTTTATTTATTTACTATATGATAGTCAGAAATTGATTTTTCGCATTGAATGATTCGCACTAAACGTAAATCATTAACTTTTAGCAGTGATTGTATAGCTAGAATAGCCTTAAAGTCGGAGGAAAGTAGGAGTTGGCGAATCATCACCTTTTTGATACCGACTCTGAGTTGTTCCCGTTTCGGAAACAGATTCTGAGCTGTGTGCTTAAAAAATCCATAGGCTTTCTATTGCAGATAGCTTAAACGTTTTTTGACTGCTCGGAGAATTAAGAAAAAGCTTTCATCGATTTTGGATTTATTTTTGTAAATTTGACTGTGCTAACAATAAAATGAATTAAAACTATGTAAAAAAGCAAAACTATTTAAAAAAAATTGAAATAAACAAAATATCAAAACAATATAACGTAAAAGTCACATAAAATCATATCAATTATTTGAAAATTTTCACACACAGTGCAAAAATCACATTAAAAAATTAATAACAAATAACATAACACAGTATCGCAAATCTAGCCTGTTTGTACATACTATACATAAGTTAAAATTGAATTATTAACTTTTTCAGACATTTCCACTGCCTTTCGACCAAATATTTATGTCCAGGAGTGCCAGCAGTGATGTCGTCTCTCCTAGCAAACATAAATGCCTACTATGCTCACACGACGGCAAGCTCAGCGGTTTCCGCTAGTGACAGATTTGCTGCGAGTAATTTTGGGGTAAGTTATAGGATTCATAATAAATTATAACTGTTATCCAGAAGATATTTAATAAGTATAAATGATCGATCCATTGGTGTTTAAATCTATTGGCATTGCTCGAAATACAAATTTAGGACATCAACTTATTAGCTCCGTTTTTTTCTCTTAACTATTGACGTTGTAATGTACTTATTGTATAAATATCTTTGTAAAAATTTAAAGTATATTGTATTCAATAGTTTAAAGTTTTATCTTTCATATCAGAATTGATCTAGAGGTTGATTTAAAGTAGTTATAGTACACTTTTTGAAAAAAACGCGTTATATTTAAATTCTTTTTTAAAATCTCAATATTTCGAGTTCAAAAATCTTGCTCTAACAAGGGGAATACAAAGAGTCCGAGAAACGGATTTTGATAAAACTTTACACAGACCTTTTTATAATTGAAAATATCGGATACGTGTCTCGTATTTTAGTCAAATGGGCTCTATGGCCCGAGTTAATGCCAATTTTATCAAAATATATGAGAAATCCTGGTTGCCTTAAAACCTTTATTGCAAAGATAATATACATTGTAGAAAATGCCACAAAAAAGATATCAAATTTATAGATAATAAGCTTTCATTAGCATTTTAGAACGAGTTAATACTACTTTTCGTTAAATAGTTATGAACGATAGAAATTAAAGTTAATTTTGGGGCCTTAAAATTTAGCGCTTATTTCAATTGAAAAATGTATCCAAAATTAACTCGTTGTTCGATCGTTCATAACTTTTGACCGAAATGTGCTAATAACTTATTTAAAAATGCAAATGAAAGCTTATTATCTATATATTTAATATATTTTTTTTTTTTGCATTTTCTTCAATTTATTATTCTTATAATAAAGGTTTTAAGACAAACATGACTTCTCATATATTTTGATAAAATGGGCATTAACTCATATTTTTTTATCAAAGAATATCTCTGTAAATTTTAATCAAAATCGGATTACCGGATAAGGAAAAATAGTATACGCACCTCGGGAGAAAAATTGGCCACTCCAAATCGCGTGCTTGCCATTCTCATCTTTGGCTCGGAAGTCAATTTACACGAGTTCTTTAAATAAAACTATTCTTTTGATCAATCATCGAATTACATAATATAACATGTTAAAAGTGATTTTAAACGATTTTCATATAAACAATATATTAAAAGAAAACTATACTGAAAATGCGCCTATATCTGCTCACAGCAAAAAATTATGATTAATACTTGTACCTATTTATTATCTGCTCATCGTGTATTATTTATATCTGTTTAATTATACGTGATCACAAGAGTTATTATTTTTTAAAGTGTTGGCACATTAATACGTGAATTAGCTTCATTGTTTTTAAGTAAAAATCATGTTAACTTTGAAAAATTTCAATAAAAGAACTTTCATTCGCGAACAGAAATATTAAAATATAAAATACAGTTTCATTTAACTCAAACTTGACTTATCAGTTTTTGCGGTATTTTCAGTTACATTTATCTTTATTTTATTTTAAGATTTATTTTAATAACAAAAATATACTTTGATCTTTGAACCATAAAATAAATGGAAAATACAAATCTAACAATCTTAGAATCATAATCAATCAAAATAAAAAAGTTATACGATCATTTATAAGAAATATTAAATAAAATAGTTCTGGAAGTGTAATAGATGTTACCGTTCCAAATTGTAACTATTAACGTTGAATAAATGACGTTAACTGATTATTAGAGAACCAATTTCAATTTTATTCAAGAAACATAGAAATTGCGATGTTTTGAAGGTCTTCACTAACTACGTTCATTATCAGGCTTGCTGACAAAAAGTTAAACACAGATGGTTTTATAGTGCACTTAATAAAAAATTAGCCTATCAAAATCCGTAGCTATCTTTCTACGCTTAACACATACTTTACTGGGCCTCGCGAGGGGAATAGAAAACTATGCAAGAAGGATGAATTTTATGTTTTCATTTAATTTAGTTTTCTCCTGGGCTCACGAATAGAAATTCCTTCTTGCTTAATGCTCTATGCCTCTTTTAAGGCCCAGGAAAAAGTCTATGCGTTAAGTTCTGAAAAATAATAAATTTCTCAATTACAGTTACACAAATTAAGGTGTCATGAAAGTGCAATACTTTTAATTTTAATTTTTTATAACTTCTTGTTAATACGGATTTTGATGTTCGACGTTTTATCAGCAAGGTGTGTTATTAATATTTTGGATGGGTATTTTCGCAGTGTTCATTAGCTTTATTTACTTTTTTTTTGTTTTTTGTCCTTATATACTTGTACAACCTGATAGATCAGGAAGGTAGTTGGTGAAGACCTTCGGAACGTCGTAATTCCTAAGTTTTTAAATAAAATTGCAATTTGTTTTCTGATGATCGTTTAACATCAATTATTCAATGTTAAAAAAGCTCTATATTTACTAAATATAGCTTATTATTGTATATGGATATATATATTTTTATGGTTACTATGTGAAACATTATAATTTCTGTTGTGCTTTTCAATAACTAAGACTATGCGCATTATTGAAAATGCTAAGCTATTTTAAATCCATAATTCATAAATCATTTTATGGTTATGTATTTAGTGTATGAAAAGGTTCAAATATTATTTTTTGTGTTAAACCCTCATTTGAATAGTCTTATGCTTGGGTTAACTTAAAAATACGAATGATTAGAAATATAAACCTGAGTAGAAATCGGGACTACTTTATTTTCATTTTTTATACTCATTGATACCACCATGTTATTTGATCAAAATCATATGTAAAAAGTATTAATGGTTAGTAGAAAAATCGTTAGCTAAAAATAACAATACTTCGTTGTTTTGCTAATTAATAAGACGGCACACTCATTAATTAAGATTTGTTACATTAATAATGAGAAGACGCAACTAGAATTAGTTCTAAATGTTCAATGGCAGGTTACTTGAACCAACCAAGTATCAATCAGAACTCGAGTTATTGATCTTTTGTCTAATGAGCATATGTTAAATCTTTTTGTGTCTCTAACCATGAATCAGAGCGTAATAAGAACTGTTCTTAATGAAATAATTTTTAACAAAAAAAATCTGCTGTTATGACTACAGTTTTTTTAGATTCTAAATATTTTATTTTAAAAGGGCCTTTTTGAATCGGTCAAACTGATAATACTAACTAAATCTAATGATATCTAAGGATATCATGCCTGTGCAAAGTTTCAAACATTTTATTTAATGAAAGGTTGACAGTGAAAAAGATTTTTTGTAATTACATTTAAAAAGACTCTATTGATATTATAGTGAGTCAAGTTCGCCTATCTGATTTGACTCGTCCAATATACCTTCACGTACGCGGTAGACTTTGTGATGTTTCCATAGCCTAAGAGCAATTGATAAAATAAGATGTTAAACTAATAAGTAATGATTTACAATGGCTTCAAAAAATTATGTGAAACTTTATTTATATATGAAAATTTCTTTTATCAAAATAACTTCTATATGAAGTAGTAATATCCTTGTAAGACTCTATATTTTAGAAATTACAAAAATATTTTTCCTAATATCTTATAAATTAGAGTACCAATAGATTCAAATTTTAACTGCGTAGTTTTGGCACATAATTCTACGAAAGTGGAAAGTTCAATAAACTAATTTTTATTCTAAAGCTGCTCGAAACTGCCTAATATTATATTACTTCCCATGGTGTGTATACTATTTTTCTGCCTAGCGATACCAAAATTACCAGCGTCTCAAACCGGCCCGGTCTGGAAAGGGGTACTTTCGGGCCGCTAGGTTGAAATAGTACATTACACATCTAGGGAGGAAAAGTAAGGATGGTCTCAGATCGCATGGAAATGACAAACATGCGATCTCAGGCATTCTTGTTTACTTCCCGTGGTGTGTATACTATTTTTTTGCCTAGCGAGGCCGAAATTACCACTGTCTCAAACCCGCCCCGGTACTTTCGGCCCGCTAGGCAAAAAAATTCATTAAACGATTTTTATTTTTTGTTTTATGTACTTAGGTAAATTGTTTTATCTTGATGATTTATAACCTATAAATGCTGCAAAATGTTTATTTTAAGGTGTACATACGTTTGATTGTTTGCAGAAAGAAAAATTTGTAAAGCTGCTGGACCAGTTGCATAATTCATTGCGTATCGATTTGTGCATGTACCGCAATAATTTTCCAGCATCAAGTCAAGAAAAGCTGATGGATTTAAAATCAACAGTAGATTTATTGACTAGCATAACATTCTTCCGTATGAAAGTTCAGGAACTTACGTCACCGCCACGTGCAAGTAACGTTGTGAAAGACTGCGTAATTGCTTGTTTAAAGTCCACCTACCAGTTTCTCTTTCAAAATTGTTACGATCTCTATAGCCGTGAGTTTCAAGTTGATCCAAACGAGGCACGTCGAGAAGAAGAAAATTCTCCAGCATCTCTCGACTTCTGGCATAAACTTATCGCTCTCATTGTTTCGGTTATCGAAGAAGATCGCAATAGCTATGCTCCTGTCCTTAATCAATTTCCACAAGAGCTTAACATTGGTCAGCTATCTGCCGCAACCGTCTGGTCACTCTTTGCCATTGATGTAAAGGACGCCTTAGATGAACATGAACAAAGCAGATCTTGTAAATCTTCAGCCTACATGAATCTGCATTTTAAGGTGAAGTGGCTCTACACCAACTATGTACAAGATGTACCACCTTACAAGGGCCAAGTGCCTGAGTACCCTGCGTGGTTTGAGCCTTTCGTAATGCAATGGCTTAACGAGAATGATGACGTCTCCTTGGAATATCTACATGGTGCCTTTAGTAGAGACAAAAAAGACGGCGTGAGTATATCTCTGTTTTTAACCCCTTGAGTTCTAGAGGGAAGCCTGCTTCTCACAATTTTTATGATCAATTTAAGTTGGTTATTCAACCAAATTTTGTAATCAACCACTTTAAAAAACGTAGAATTGATAGGAAAATGTATAACTCAAAGGGTTAAAAATATATAATAATAAAAAAAGAATTATGTTTCTATATTAACCATAAATTTTTTATAGTTCCAAAGGAGTAGCGAGCATGCTTTATTCAGTGTATCTGTCGTCGATGTATTTACGCAGTTAACTCAATGTTTCGATGTCGTATCAAAACTCGAATGTCCAGATCCGGAAATTTGGAAAAGGTATATGAAGCGATTCGCCAAAACTATCTTGAAGGTCCTAATAGCATATGCAGATATTGTGAAAAAAGAATTCCCAGGTCATCTGGAAGATGAGCGAATAGTTAGTAGCATTAAATTTGTAAATACTGTATCTTGACTTAAACGTTCGCAATTCTGTAAAGTAAATTGCATTACTTGCTTTTAGGCTTGTATCCTGATGAATAATATTCAGCAACTACG
Source organism: Megastigmus dorsalis (assembly GCA_900490025.1). Classification (NCBI taxonomy): domain Eukaryota; kingdom Metazoa; phylum Arthropoda; class Insecta; order Hymenoptera; family Megastigmidae; genus Megastigmus; species Megastigmus dorsalis. Next base: position 22,451 of record UELU01138957.1, read on the forward strand.
CGTCCAATTAGAAAAAATGTTCGAGTCGATGGGCGGGGAAAACCTGGAGCAAGATGCAGCGAACATATTGAAAGAGCTCCAGGCACAGCTGAACAGTGCCTTGGATGATTTAGCGATGCAATTTGCTAAGAGCCTAGAGCCTCGAATAACTGTATCAGTTCGAGAACTTGGTGATCTGTTAGTAGCAATTAAAGGTGGAGGACAAATAAATCAACCTACACAACGAACCAATGTATCGGTTGAAGCCGATGAAGTGCTTAGGCCGCTGATGGATCTTCTTGATGGTAGTTTGTCCTTATACGCCCAATCATGTGAGAAAACTGTCTTAAAGCGACTACTTAAAGAACTATGGAAAATTGTAATGAGGATACTTGAAAAGACAGTGGTACTTCCACCTATGACTGACAAAAGCGTAAGTTTTCTTATTAAACACTAATACTAAGCTTCATAGAATTCATACGAGTTAAAATACTACAGTAGGTTCATATTTTCATGTAATATTTAAAAAAATTAATTTCGCCATGATAACTTATATGGTACGTAGTAAGAAGTTTGCTCGAAGTCTCTATAATTTTCTGAAAAAATCTATAGAAACATTTATACCGACATCTACATAAATGTTTTTATAGAATGTTTTCTAGGCTTTACATGTTTATTTTGTTGAAGGAAATGCTAATTTATTTACTTTATTTATTTAGGTTTTATCATTCGCGTATGTATTTTGAAATTGAAGATTTGCCATCTTAGTTTCTTTTTTCTCTAAGAGATTAATCTAATATTAATCTTATCTTATTAATTAATATAGAAAAATTTAATAGAATATTTTAAATATATGTAGTATTTTTATTAATATATTGTACAAAAACTATTAATTTTTTAAAAACTAATAAATTAATACCATCAAAACATATATTTTCCAAAAGTTTGAAGACCATAGAATAAATTTGACAAAAATTATTGATAAATGAGAAAATAACGTTCCTGACGTTTTTTATTTTTTGTATCTAAACTATTTAGCCAAACGTATAGGCTAAGTGTCTTTTATCATTTTCTAAAAGAATTAGCATAATTTAGTAGTAAAAGAGTTTTTAATTAACCTGTAAAGGCCCAGGCGGCCGAAATTTTCCACTTAACTCTCGAGGCACGAATAAGTTAATTTATTTTAGACACGATTATGGATGTAATTACTTATAGTTGGCTCTTCAGGTGATTTGTCTTTTTCAAATTTCATAAATAAGTAACGGCTTTTAATAAAATGTCTAAGAATATAACCTAATTAAGCATAAAAGTTATCATTTTTAGTGTTATTTTGAAGTACCAAAAGCAAAGTTATATTACTGAAACTTTTAAGAAATTTACATAAATAGTATAGTTATAGATGGGATCGCCTTAAACTTTTGAGCACAACTGTACAAAATCAATTTTATTACTTCTACAACTTTACACTGTATATTTAAAATATATTTAATTTATAATTAGTTTTTTAAAACATCTAGTTAAAATAATCATATTGAAAATAAAAATTTCAATACAAATACAAATGTTTTATAGTAAATATGATTTTACAAAGTGTAAAACTATTAGTTTTCATATTTTTAATGTGATGAAAGATGCATATTAATAAACTGTTCATTGAAGAATAAAAAAGAATATTCGAACAGTTAACTTGCTTAACAACAAATGGATAAGTAACTTTCTACATTTTAGATGATGTTCAAAAGCTTGACAGATAATGCTAAGAATCTTGCTGCAAATGCCAAAATAGAAGATATGTCGAGGTTGTTTAAAAATCACATCGGAAAACCCGATGTTAAAAACGCACTCAGTGGTGTTATGGTATGTATTCTAATGAATTTAAAATAAAGTTATTGCATTAAAGGCTCTTACTAACCTTTAATTATCAATTAAATTTTAAAATTAAAACTAAAATCTTAGATTAAATTTAATTATAATGTTAAACTTAACTACATATTACTTCAAATAAACAAATACTTTGCAATTCACTTTAATTCATTCTAATGATATTTATATTATATGCACATGGAAACATTTGTATTTATATTACAGGATATTTCTAAAGAAGTTGAAAAAAATTTATCTCCCAAGCAATGTGCAGTTTTGGATGTTGCATTGGACACTATCAAGACTTACTTCCATGCAGGTGGCAGTGGTTTGAAAAAGAATTTCTTGGAAAAGTCGGCGGAACTACAGAGTTTACGCTATGCTTTAAGCTTATATACACAAACTACGGATACTCTTATTCAAACTTTCGTAACATCTCAGATTGCTCAAGGTGCGTATTTATTAATTATTAAAACTATAAATATGCAACAAAATTGTAATTATATTATTATCTGCTATTGCACCAATGAGATACAAGTTAAATACTTAAAAATACTTTCCTACTTTTGCATCATTAAGAAATGCTTTAAAGCAATTTTAATAAAATTATTGTAAATATAATAAAAAATATATAAGCGCGCTGAGGGTTTATCGAAACATATTAAAACTAAGAAAGGAAAATGTAATGGTCAATTGTCGGGACAGTGTCGCTGAATGATTCTACGACGTTGCATCAAATACGTCAGCGCTCGATGAGCAGCGAGAGGGGTGACGAGGGGGAGGGGTCAGACGGCATGGAAGGCCTTGAAGAACCCCTTCGCCAGAATAAACCTCCCCTTCGCCGGGAAAATCGTCAAGGTATCTTATTGTCACAAGTCAAGATAAAAAAGAAGCGAGCTTGATTCGTATTATATGTGTAATTCTAATCTAGACGTCTTTACGTATATAATTTAGAAGCATCAATTGTTTCTCTTAAGAGTGCTCCTCAAACTACAAATATTGCCTAAAATTGTGTGCATTTCCTATTTAACTATAAGAACCATAAGAAATAGAAAAAAAATTCTGCAAATCCCTTCTATCTCTAGTAAACATGGTAAGGATATTATTCGAAGATTTAATTTATAAATATTATACAATATTTAAAATTGTCCACGCTGAAAGAAAATAATATAATAAAAACCAATATATTTTATTGCAATGGATAACTATTTATACTAAACGCGCGATTAAAAGAAATTAACTTGGGGCAGAAAAACGAGGACCTTTTATAGAATCTTACAACTGTTTGAATTATCTTATAAAAACATGATATTGATTATGCATTTTGCATCTGAACCTTTTCACACTGTTTGTTTATCTTAAATTTTGTGAATATTATTGTAAGTTACTTACTGTTCTCTAAGGTAGAGCTTTATTACTTGCTGCAATTAGGTAAATGTGTTATTTGGATAAGAGTATAAAAAGTATTTTGAACAATAGATGCACAACTAAGTTCTGATAGAAGCGAGGAGTACTCTTAGAACTTTTCATTCACAACGTGGCTGGTTATAATTTTTTAATTTCGATTATCTGCTTGAATTTTTTTTTACTAATAATACTTTGCAATTACGCGTATATATGATTTTCGTAATTATGTCAAAAGCAAAGTTTATAAAAGACGTCTTGATAATTATATTAGTAAATTAGGCTTTGCTCGATTCAAATATAAGTATTAACTGCTGTCATCGCTGCTACAAAAACCCCAACCATAATCCGTGCAGTATCCAAAAGCAATTCATCTTTGGTAACTTCATCGCCTTAAAACTTTGGCTAAAATAAAACAGACCATAATGTAAGGTCAATGCCTTTGTTAGTGATCCTGTCCCTACATCTGTGTCTTTATGAGAAATATAATTAGCTTAGAAAAGATTACAATTATAAATGACCAAATCATTTTTAGATATAAAGTTAAACCATTACTATACTTAGAAATCGAGACCGAAGAAATTTATGTATTGGCTATTTATGCCAAAACCATACAAGCCGATGGAAAAAGGAGTAGGGCACAGAAATACGGACAAAAATAATTTTTTCATTTTAATTAAAAGAGAATGATAAACTCTAAATTTTAATTCGAAAAATATACTAACTTAAAGGAAATGTGCAATAGTGAACAGTATCTTTGATGATTCTAAATAAATCTAGTAAAAAATGTACTTAGTTTATTTATGTGAATATAACTTTGAGAGTTTATTGAAGGGGATTTGCCCTACTTTTAAAAAAATCTGTTCATAACATGTACTGCTTACGAACTTCAGAGAATATTAAATAATTGACCTAATAACTAAGTAAGTTATTTTATACAGTGCACAAAATATGATGTGCATACATGAGGTATTCATTATTATTATTTACGTGTTTACAAGGGGAACGCTCGATCTCTTGGTAAGAGATTTTGTTAAAACATTAGGAAATAGTTTCTGATATCTAAAAATGCCTTTTACAATCTATTTAAAATCTGTGATCAAAGATAAGGAAGGGACCAATACTTTCAATTTTTTTAGTAGTGTAATTTTGCAAAACTATTTTAATTGCAATATTACAAGAGACATATTTCAAAATTAATTTGTAACATTAATATTAAAAATTTTCCTCGCTTATGCTCCAACAATGCTACAGAAACACTGAATTGGTTACGTACCACTATACTGAAGGAGAAATACTTATTTATATATAATTGTATATCGATTTTATTTATTTATATATATAATTGTTTATAATCATGTACATTTGAATAAGCCTATATATTAAATCATATATAGTTACATATAAATATCATTATTAAATTATCAACTTACGTTATGTATGTATTAACAAACAATTGAATGAAGCTGCGATATACAGTGATATATAATTTTATAAAATTGTATGTATTAAATATAAATCCCATTACTTCATTTCCTCGCCTAAAATTATATACAATCATGTACAAGTACACCCTGGTAGAACATAAAAGAATTTTGTCCTGATACAAACCAGTGCAAGCCATCTTAAAGTAAGAAATGGTCAATAATATTGGCTACTTTGTAGTCATGAGTGAAACGCTTTTTGCCAAATTTCTATCTTATTTATCAAGTAGAAACACTCGAAATATGATCCCTAGTGAAATCCTAAATATGCCCATTTGTTGAAATATTTTTAATGCACATAATAATCATGTAATTAGAAATTAAAATTAAATATTCGAAATTTTATCAATATATAATAATTTTCAATTGCTCAAAATTTTGAACTTTTACAACCTCGAAAATTTATGGTCGCACCTTTAAGCACTACGAAATATTTCCTAAAATTTTATCGAAATCGTTTTCTCGAAGATCATGCGTTCCCCCACTGTTAGTATATATAATTCATTGAAATTATATTACTAGAAACGATCGATGAGTTATCAAATTAAATACTTCGGGGTACTTAAGTACTTCTAAGATTACATAAAATTATCGAAGTATTTAAATCAGCTGTTGCACCCAAATTTCATTTATGTAGTTTTTGCTGTAGAGCTAGCTGATGCAAAAAATGTAGCATTTGATAGAAAAATTAATTGGAGTTCTTAAAGAGTTCATAGTTTACTTTATAGCTTTTATAGAATAACAAAGCAAAACTTTCTTATAATTTAAGCAATGTTTTAGTATGTACTGGCGCTGATTTTTCCTGGTTTACCTAAGCAATCACATCTAAAAGAGTTCTCACTCATTCGAAATAAGCTTAAGTTAGAAATCGAAGTTTAAAGGATTAAAGATGTTTTTTGTTTTCAGATATTACTGGTGTGGATGAGGATATTGTAGGAGAAGTGAGCATGCAAGTTGATCTATTTACAAATCCAGGAACGGGCGAACAAAAAGTCAGCGTAAAAGGTAAATAGCTGAAAGCTGTATTTAAAATTAGAGCATTTAATTGAAAAGCTAATTTTACATGCTTTATATAAATTTTATGTAAAATTATTTTAAAATTTCAGTTATATCTGCAAATAATCTAAAATGGCCATTAGCTAGTGGAATGTTCAAGCCATTTGTTGAAGTGAACCTTATTGGTCCTCATCTAGCAGATAAAAAGAGGAAACATGCAACAAAATCAAAGAATAATACTCTATCACCAAAGTATAACGAGGCATTCCACTTGTAAGTATAAGTTATTATCATTTATTATTATGTATATTACTGAATAAAATAGAGGTACAAAAGGTGAATTCAAACACTTTTTTGGAAAGTATAAAAATGAGCATAATAATGATTGTCTTTTACATATACCCTTGAGCTAAACAATTTTTCACTTGATTGTTTTTGAACAAATAAATTCATTCTGCATATACAAAATTCTGTATCTCGAGAGTGTTTTAACGGATTATAACATTTAAATATTAATTTTGGCGTTTTTTTAGTTAATATTGAAAACATAATTGTCCCATATACTCCAAAAGTTCGTAAATTCTCACTGATATTGGTAACAAATATATACAATCTCCAACCAAAAAATAATACCTATACACTATTCAGAACGAGAATTGAAGAAAATTCTAGCCACCTTCCAGCAAAAAACATCGAGATAAAACGTTCTTAATGTTTGCTGCTAGGTTGGTGTTTACTTTCTGTCCTCTCGAGTGCGATTTACGCACTGACGGCAATAGATAGCATACCTTCGCTCTACATAGCATTATACATATATTTTTTGCCTAGCAAGCTGAAAGTATCACTGTGGGAACGGACAGCCAAAAGAATAAAGAATAAGGAATAAGTAAGAAATAAGAAAATAGCATTGATTAAATTATATCTATATACATAAGAAACAAGAGGAATAAGTAGGTATAACTTATTCCATCTTATTCCACCTTATTCCTCTTGTTTCTTACATATATATAGACATAGTAATTAATGCTATTTTCTTATTTCTTACTTATTCCTTATTCCTCCTTCTTTTGGCTGTTCGAGCCCTATCTCTCCCGGCGCCTGTTCGACAATGTTGTACTTCCGTCCTCGGCAAAAAATAGTTAAGATACAAACGAATTAGAATAATTTTTATTAGTAGATATAGTAAATTCTATTATACATATATATCAATTTGTACTGAAATTGGTAAGAGATTTTGCTAAAAAGTATGGTAGCTTTTCTTATCGGCTTATTAGCTAAGCATTTTACTAGACTGTGCACCAAAATTTCCTACAACTCTAGGGAATAATTGAACGCGGTCGCGACAAGCCGCCCAAAACACAACCTTCAAATGCAGGCATAATTTACGTTATCTTGATAAATCGCGTTCTTTTATAAATAAATAAAAGATCCCGATTTGTGCAACTATAAATATTGTAATAGAGTTTGCTATTAATTGATATCAGTAATATGCTGTAAAAATTCATACCAGTATGAAGTTTGGATACTGCATATAACATATAACGTGTAACATATAAGGGTCATTTGAAGGTGGTAATTGTACAGATCGCATGGCCGCGCACCGATAAGTGCACGATTTCGTATTCTGAATGAAATTCAGGACATGGGTTTCGAATCCACATCTCGGTAGTTTTTTCCTAAAATATTATTTATTTAAAAAAATATTCTTTAAAATGTACAACCAAATAAAATCCAAAATAAGTAATAAATTAATCAATGAAATGGGATTAAAAGAGAAATAAATTTTTTAATTTCGCTTCTCGCATTGCTAGACCTTTGTAATAAAAATTACTCTAAGTACTTTCTTAAATTGCAAGTCTGTCCCTAAATTAATAAGTAATATTGTAATTTTTCCAGAAGCTTTTTAGAATCTTTCTCAGACCATTTCTCTCCGTGTAGTATTCGATGCTATTAAGCATTCTGTGCAAAATGAGGATTATTTACTTATTGTATTTTTAATTAATTAATTTAGTTAAATAATAAAAGATTTTTATTTTTATTTTTATTAATGAATTTTATTTTATACTATTTATATAATATTGTATAAAAAGCATTAATAATTAAAATGTTACAAGTTAATGATGAGGCTTTTGGACAAGAAATATGATGAAAATCACTGAAAGTGCATTAAATATTTAAAATGAAAACGATTTTTAAGACTCCGTAAGCAAAGATCGATTTTAACTTTTACTATCATTGTGTGGACGAATTTGGTTCGCAACGCTTGTGCTCAGATTATGGCAACTTGTGTGATTTTCACCCTCGTCGACATAATCTCCTTCTACCTAAGTAATTTTTAAGTTCAAAGCTGTATTTTCTGGGACCTTACTTAGATAGTTAATGATCCATCTTTTATATTATTTATTAAAGTGGACCTTTAGAATCAATTATTATGCTCATTTACAATAAGTAGCGGTCAATTTTTTGAATATCCAAGCTATATTAGATATTACTAAAATATTATCATGATGTATTTTGCGTAGTATAATTGGAAACGATCAACAGCTGAACTTTTACGAACTACACATTTGTGTGAAAGACTACTGCTTTGCAAGAGATGATCGCCTAATAGGACTAGCAGTAATCCAGTTGAAGGACATCGTGGAGCAAGGCTCGTGCGCGTGTGAAATATCTTTAGGGAGACTAATCCAAATGGATGAAACTGGATGGACAATACTGCGAATTCTGTCACAGCGCAATAACGATGAGGTAGCCAAAGAGTTTGTCAAGTTAAAAAGCGATATTCGACAGGAAAACCTTCAACCGAACCCGACTTGAAACCAGTAACAAAAGACCACATAGTGAGCCACAGTCTCAGGAGCTTCAAAGAGGCAACGTTGCACCTTTGATTGCTCCAAGCATCTGCAGCAGCAGTTGCCAGTTTTTGTACCAGACCGCTGCCAGTTTGCAATACATACAGTAATATTCTTACGGTAATCATAAGATAAAAGACTACTTTTTGGTGATAAGTGATTAAGGGTAGAGCAATGAGTAAGAAAAAAACTAAGAATGTGTGTGTGTGTGAGAGAGAGAGAGGGAGAAAAAGCGAACGCGCGCACGAGAGAGAGAGAGAGAGAGAGAGACTCTGAATAAGGACTGTTGTACAGTCGAATAGTCGGACACATAAAGTGGGGCAAATACGTAAAACGTTATTGCCAAAGGTTTTTTTTATAAAATGCAGTGGAAATGTAGCATTACCAATGACAAATGAACCAATGAATCTGTATCACTTGATTTATACTCAATCATGATTCAGCTACTCCAGTATAATACACACATTAATAAACATATACACATATACACGCACATACGCGCACACATATAATGTTATTTTATTACATTTGTATATTCCTGATTATACTATTATATATGACAAGAATATAAAAATGTAACAATAAAAACAATTTTAGTAATGCGTTCATACGTCAATCCGTCTTCACCAAAGCGATAAATAATATATAATCTGTTAAAGGGGATAAGCCTGAATTAAAACTCGAAATACAATAGAATAATTTTAGCTATTGTTCGCTTTTTAACCTCATGCCCGAAATTTCCTTTAATAAAATTAAATCTTTTTAAGGTATAACGATATGTACATTTTAACTCCAACAAATTTTTCAAATCTTAAGTTCATCACTGTCTTTAAAATAAGCGAATTGCAATTTACAGGCTAGGCTTAGATTAAAATTATATTTTCAGCATTTGTATAAATTTCAAGTACTTGTTCATATTCTCACTATTGTGAAGAAGTGTTACTACTATAAAATAAGGTAAATTTTCAATTTTACAAGCTTAATTTTAGTAATTCAAATCAATATTCATATCTCTTAAAATATCTTAACAGCCTTCTATTTAATCTGAAAAAAAATAGTAAAAAGTCTCTAAACTCAGTCTAAATGTTTGTATTATATAAATATAAATTCATATTGTTTTTCGACTTCTAAACAGAGCTTCACCCTTAACTTCAAAAGATACCATCCAAGAAAGTAGAAAAGTTATTTAACTATATCAAAAAAAAAAGATAAATTGATCGGAACATTGACTACACGTCACGTCAATCATGCTTCAATATGTTATGTTGGCTAAGCTATTGGTTCCAATTATAAAAGAACAGAACATATTAAAACAAGCACGTTAACTTAGAATTTTACCAATCAATAATATTACAAATTTATCATGCAATGATTATTATAATGAAGATGATAATGGTTAAAATATTTACAATTATTATTATTATTAATATTATTACTTAATTATTTTTTTGTTATTATTTTAAATTATAAGTATGGTTGATTATCACTATTGTCATTGTCACCGACGTTGCCGCCCTGCTCATTGCCACCATCATCATGATCGTTATTGTCACTATCACTATCAACAAATTCATTTGAATTACCACAGCCATTATGTTGTTGATGTTGACATTGTTGTTATTATTATTGTTGTTGTTATTTACTGTTGTTACTATGATTGATTAATCGGTATCACTATTGCGACTTCTGCAGCAAGTACTAAGACCAAACAAACACCTCAAATAGCTCATGGCTGGAAAGGATCAATAATTCACACCACTAGAAAAATTATAACCTTCAATCATCCTTATTGAAAATATCCATGTAGATTTCCACGTGAAAGTCAAAAAACGTCGCGTAAAAATATTTGCAACAGGGAGGTTAATTCAAATTAAGTTTATGTGAGTTTGGTGTTCTTAATACGATACGAATAATAACATCCACACTAGGGAATTAAGGTATAATATTTAAAATATTAATATTTTATTTAAATTTGTAAAGTGGTGAAATTCTGTATATTAACCTTTAGAAGACGCAAAAACCCGTATACGGGTGAAGAACAAAAATTTCTCTTTTCTGTATGTAAATAGGTTTTTTGGTGTTTTTTGTGTTACCAGTAAGTTTGTGTTAACATATATAATAATACATAAAGTTAGGTTTCAAAAATCCAAGATGGCGGATCCAATATGGCGGATAACTCCTGCATTGGAGACTAAACTCGATTTGAAAAATGTATATATATATATAGATTTCGAAATAATTTTGAATGAATCTGAAATTAATTTTTGAAAATTCAAGATGGCGGATCTATTATGGTATAAAATAAATTTGAATTTTTCAGAAATCAGACTGAAAACTTCATACAATAATTCAAAATCAGTTCTATCCTATATCATTAGATAATATTATTATTGTTTTAGGCAATTATAAGTAAAACAATGGAATTTTTTTAAAATGGAAAAATTTAATATTAGCCTTACCTATCCTGATAGGAACACCCTATTACGGGGGCGATGCATGATCGACTCTTTACCCATGATAGTTTTAACATATTAGATACCTTTTTTTATGCATTTTCTGAAGGAGACTAAGAATCCCAAATCTCCGTCTTCTAAAGGTTAAAGGTCAATTTGCCAGTTTGACATGTTATTATCCGTATGGGAATATTTAATAAGGTCACTTCACCGCGTGGAAATATACGTTGAATTTACGTTGATATTTTCAACAAGCAATACAATTTTTTTTTAATACTCTTATGAATTTTTGGTGAATAATTATTTAAAAAATTGTTGTATATGAGAAATTCTGTAGAACATCCAAGTGAACATCCTAATTCTTAATGTTGCGTAACTACAACGTGGAATAATCAGCGTAGTCTTGTTTGTTATCCAAAAAAGGGATACTTTTCAAGTCACAAAAAATATATATTTAAATCTGTAAAGCTATTGCAATTTTTCTAACGTATTTAAACTAAGTTGCATATATATTTTATGTATACGTAGTAAGCATTAATTTCTCTAAAATGTATAACGTTATATAGTAGGTATTTCGTAACAAACATAGGAGTAGATAGTTTTTAAATTGTAGTAACTTGAAAAAAATAGTTCAATTTACTTCCTAATTATATTCGATTAATCAGGCCTCTAAATTATTTAGGTAACTATTCAAATCTATAGTTTAAAATATGATATTCTTTTTCTTTTGCTAATTTTATGAATACTTTTCTCAAAATCTATCTATATTATTTAAAAATATTTTTGATTATAAAAAATCTATGTCTTAAACCTTACAATAACTATCATAGATTGTAAATCTTCATGTTTTAACGAAATACTTGTTCTTTTACCGAAGAGACTTATTAAATTTTTCTTGAATGGAAGAATCTGAACTGATTAGAAAGTTATCACAAACTTGGAATAATTAATATAGATTTTTAGAAGTACAAATTTTTCTTACTGTGCTATTTGAATAACTACATATACAACATAAACATTGTTATATTACCGATTTCAGATCGCCATTCACTTTCTAGCCAGTCGAAATAAAAAAAAAACAATTTAATAAAGATTCAATGATGAAGTATTTAGCTCGTCCTCTATTTTTATACTCTATGTTAAGTATCTTTTGTCGATTGTATGAGGACTATTGGATACGTAGTGGATGGTAAAACGAAAAATAATCATACGTATTTCTGTAAATATTTATACGTATTTTTTATTTTTTGTTTTATCATCCACTACGTATCCAGTGGTCCTTATATGATCGACAAAAGATACCTAACTTAGAATTTAATAAGCAATTCTTTATACTACTTAATTGCACCCAAAATGTCATTATTTAAGTTTGTTTTATTTACTCCAATGAGAAATGAGAAAAAAAGATGAAAAATACATAGAGATGTGATAAAGTGAAGCTAAGATGAAACTTCAATTGAATTTTTAGCATATATACTTAGAGGTCTGAAATTTTTCTTGTAAATTTCAGATATTACATTAGGATAACATTTTTAATGAATTCTATGTCTTGAATTATTTCAGCTGCTTCTCCGCATATACATATTTACATATATGAAACTATTTTTATCAGACATAACTATAGAGTTTGTATTAACTAATGTAATTTTGGTATTTCATCCTATATATTTATCTTTTATTTTCTTAACATGTATATATTTATTCCTTTTAGTATAACAAATTAAGTTACGCAGCATGATAAGCAATATTTATTAAAAGTAGGCAATACTTTTATGATAATTACTTCAGATTACGATTCAGATATAGATATTTATTTTTATGACAAAATAACATTGCTATTAATTATCGTCAAAGATAAAATCATGTAATTAATTTTGTAATCAATTGCATGATCTTTTTCATTAGGGTATAACTGTAGTTTTAATTAAGCACTAAATATACACATACATGAGTAGCATTGCTTTTATATAACTTTTTGTTACGTCTGATTATTAAAATTATATTTTAATATTAATTTACTGTTAATTTTCTAAGCTTTAAAACATTTCATAGGTACAGGTATGAAATTGTGCTTCATTTTTAGCAATAAGTAATAAAATCTTCACTATTGCGGGAAAAGAGCTGCGTATCAGCTAACTTCACTATTCTACTGCCAATATTAAAAATAATTTTATTATATTTATTGCGCTTGGACGATATACTGAGCAGACGCACAAAATATATTTGGTTTTCTATTATTTCCAAAACGGCAAAATACTTTAATAAACTGTGACTGCACAAAATAATAATAAAGAACTTGGTGATGAGTTGGTATACGTTTCCATTTTAGCATTTTAGATATAATTACTTAAATAGTAATGATTAGGGAATTAGGTTGAACAGCGTTTAATTAATCCAATTTTGTATAATTATAATTAAAAGTAAAATAATTGATTTATTTATTAATTATTCTATGTTGATAGTCAGAAAATGAGTCTTATAATTTTCCAAACGACACGCAAGCTGACAACTATCTACACTCCTACAACAGAGCACTGAAAATTCTGAAAAGGGAAAATTAATCGATAATGGGATCGAAGTTTGCAGCAAAGGAATGCTACATCACTTTTCAATAAATAACTATTTTTTATAACACTCGGTTTAATTTTTTTTTAATTGCTGCCGCTTATGATTTATAAATAAAAGTCTTATTTTACTATTATATCGTTTAACAACCAAGTACTGAATAAGTAGCTATAATAAAATAATGTAGTAATTTACAAAAATAACAAACGAATTCACTTATCCTCCATTTGTTAAAAACGTAAGATTAAGAAAAATTTTAACAATATCTTTTATTATATCAAATCATCGGTACATGGAGAGAATTTTTTTATGGAATAAGTACAATGATTCATAATATTTGAATCAGTATAGTATTTACTCTGTACAATAAAAATTGTAGTGAATTGTGCAGAATTTTTACCTAATAGCCAACGTAATTTTTACCGTACTGGTTCACAATATATTCTCGCATAACTCTACTTGTCTGATAATATTTATAAAAAATTATCTCCGTGTGCATAATGGATGAATGAATAGCAAATGGATTCTATTTTCTATATTATTTAAAAAAATTGTTTATTGAAAGCCATTTATTCGATTTCCGATAGACAAACAGTATAGTATTTAAGCGGAGAAAGCTGCTGTTAAGCCTGTAAAATATACATATAAAGAATTTGCAATGATTTATTATTTTAAAGTAATGTAATATATGTGTATATGAAATTTTTCTCGTTATATAAAAGCAACTTTCAGAACTATTAATTTTAAGAGTTGAAAATTTTGGTTTTATAAGTCCCTTGTATAATAATTTTTTAAGTCTCAAATTATCAACTAATCACAATATATTTCATATCAACAAATCATATTTACTTAACGCAATAAACGTTTCATATATTAAATTAAACCAAATCATTGTAAATTATTATTCATTTCTTTGAGATTTATTAAATTGAATACAAATAATATGAAAAGAAATTTTCGCAATGAACTTCAATTATGCAAATTACAAACCAGTAATCGATAATGTAAACAGAATGTAGATATTGCACATGTTTTTGTAAAAAATTTACTAATAAAAAACGAACAAAAATATATCATATCTTAAATTAAACTCAACCTACTAGAAATATGTATCATCTATTATAAATTTACATAATGTTAAGTAAATTATTTTTTTTAATCAAAATAAACACATAAATTCTATTGTACATAAACCATTAAAAAATTTATGTCTTAAGGTAGTCCTTGCGCAAATAATAAACTAAAATAATAAGTCATAAAAGCACTAGAACTATTACCCAAAATAATTTCATTATATTTTTATTTAATTTAGTTACTTTGTAATGAAGTTTGAATCTTTCGCTGCAGATGTAAATCAAATGACAATACACACTAATATCATTTACGGGGCATTTGAAATAATATTGTATTAAAATAAGATAATTAGTGATAACTTTTAGAAATATTTTCATATCATTTTAGCACTGTTGCCACGTACTCCTAACTGTGTATATATGCGTGACCGAGTACTTTTAAGTTAAACTATTCTATTTAAGGATGTGCAAGCGATGTTTGGTAGTCAAATCAGCAACCGGTTCTAAAATTTCAGAGTTTATTTTATTCGTTTTTGAACACTTAAGAGTCCATCGTTAGTTAAATTGTTTTTTCATTTTCAAAATTTGTTATCACAATATATAACTATTAATTGACAATATATAATTTATGACAATATAATTTAATTTACTAATTTTAAAAATAAAAAAATAACTTAACTATTAGTGGATCGATTCTGTTTTGAAAAAAGAATAAAATGCACACCAAAATTTTAGAATTGGACAACAATTGTGAATTAAACTTAGAAAATACGAAGTTTAAGAAATTGGAAATTTTTTATTCCTTAACCTTGATCTATTAATAGATATAAACATAATAATAGTGTTGTCAATGTTTTATTAAGTAAAGAATACGCTACTTACAACGTATGACCATTCCAAATATACCAATTTTATGTAGAAATAATATTATTTAATGTTTTCCGAATAGTTACTGATTTCGCTCGCAAGTATCACTTGTACATCCTTAATAAAGTGTATATAAATAAAATAACTTTGAATAGTATTATTAAACATTTGCGAAGTATATTAATTAAAACCTAAATTTAAAAGATATTCTTGATTTAGTTTTTCGAAAACAGGATAGGCAGAGGCAATCAAATCGTTCGTGTTATAATTCAACTGTTTGCAAGCTTCACTACCCTTGCGATATTCGATGATGTAAACACTTAACTGAAACAGTATATGTTTTTCAAAATAATATAACGGTTGATTTATGAGTCACTTTAAAAGATGCCCTTAAGATGAAGTTTCGACGATTAGACTTGATAAAGGGAATCATCTAATCATCGAAACGTCGTCTCAAGTACATATAATAATACGACTCGTAATTTAATCATTATATATTGTTAAACACGTATTTACAAACATGATTAAAATATGTTTAATTGATAAATCCTATTATTATTTTAAAAAGGACTGTACTCATGATGTATGTAATGTTTTCCTGAATGACAATCGTTAACAATCTGTATAGATGAATTTGTTGCCAAATGAGCCAAAGGAAAACTGAGATATGCCTTAACTATGCCTTAACTTAAACAAAGTATATGTCAGTTTCTTTTTAGACTTTCGTTTTAAAAAATATTTCTGATTTTGCATTGAACACATTTATACAATTTACTAACATTTTTTATTCAACAAAAAATTAAATATTATCATGGGCATTGTTCTTTACTCGGTCGATTTACGACCTATTTGTATTAAATATTTTATAACATGTTTTTATCACATATTCATTTAAGATATTAAAAACATGTAATAAAATGCGTTTTTATTATATGGTTTTATTTAATTTTCGGTATCCGCGACTTCATTTCCAAGAATATTTTAAATACTAACTGTCACTTGTTCATATTAATTCAGAAAGTCTCATAATACTTTTTGTTAATTGTAATAAACAGAAGATAATATATCGAAATATTCGTTAAATTTGCCATCATATTAGCGCGGTTCTGAAATTAAATACTTTGGTAAAATAAACACTTGATTATATGAACATATGGGGATGATATATTTTATCATCTTTGATTAAAGAAATGTAGATAAGAAAATGAATAAAAGGAGGAGTGATTTTTTCTCCGGACAAATAAATTTTGTAATTATATTAAAAAATTAAATTTTCTAATTAAATTTTTAAAAACGTTCACAAAAACATTTACAGAATAATAAATGAAAAACAATACATTCTAAATAGTTTAATGCAAGGGCTACCTTAATTATTAATAATATGAGATTTTTTATACTCTGTCAAATAAATTTAGCTGGATTGTAGCTGGAAATTTATTTATAAGTTCATTTGAATTTGAACTTAATTACATCTCAATTGAACTAATTTCAGGTAGAACTGCTTAGAGTTTTTAAACCAAGTAAAATGGATGGTTACATCATTGAAATAAAAGCTACAAATATTCATACATAAAACGTTAAAACTAATGTATTTTTTGTGTGTATATTTTAAATCAAAAAAAATTGTTGCAATATGATAAAATTAAGTGTTATTAGTGTTAAGTCAACGAATAGAAGATAGTGGAGAAAAATTCGTTTGACACGTACTGATTAAAAATGACACATACACCTTAACATAGTATTTTAATGATTAATACTATAATGACTACATTAAATTAAAACTAGTAGCTGTACGTTACGCAAGAATTTTAAGTTCTATAGAATCGCTCATTTACGACATGGTATAAATCCTATATACTTATTTTACTGTATTGTATACCTAGTACTTGTATAAGAAATTTAAAATATATATTTTTAATTCTGTGATAATAATTATGAACTAAAAAATACAAATGGGTCCAATCAAATTTTCGTGCACATTACGTTTTAATGGTATTTTAGTTATACTTTTAATGTTCATTTAATTCTCCCCATGATTTCATTAGGAGTAATTAAATTTGTCTAGTCACATAATATAGTTGTTTATTTGAAACTTTTGAGACCTCCCGTTGTTTATGTAAGTTCACTTCAAAGAATTCAAAACGAACTATAAGATTTGATAATGTGTAATTTACGTTTGTATGTTGTATTGTTTACATACAGAACTGGGTCAAAAGCTTTTATTAGTTTACTTTGTATGAAACATATGTTTGCTAATTTACTATTCAATTACATGTATAATTCTTTTTAGAAATAGAAATAATAATAGATTCTGAAATTTTTTCATAAAAAATTTTTTTGGTAATGGATTATGTACAAACTTTTATATTAAAAGTTTCAAAAATAATATTCTGTTTTAAAATGTCTAATCCCTAATAAAAAATATAATACGACATTTCAGAGGGATTGTGTTACAATATCTCACCTTAAAATCGACGGAAAAATACATTTGATAGATCATAGAATAAATTTTATACTTTGATTTGAAGAGTTATTTTAGGATTTAAAATTAATAGTCGCTTCACGGTTTTAATGTTCAGCGTGAAATCTTACACCTCATTTTACAAAAAAATAAAAATCAATTCTAGGATCTTTCAAGTGAAATTTATTTTCACATTATACTCAATGAATATTTGATTCTTGTTGAGTGACGCTATAAAGTTTGTGAAATTTTCTTTACTAGCAAGAAAAGTACTTACCCGAATCATGGATTCATTGTAACTGTACCAAATGATCTTTAGATAAAAAATAGAACCCGTTGTTTCGTTTATAAGGTTTATAACAAATAAATACTAATTATAAGTTTTTTTTATCTATTTATTTCGGTCTTTACAATTCGATAGTTCTTTTTAGAATGAACAAAATGCAAACACGTTTTTGCGGATCCGTTTTCTTGTCTTTTTTTTTATTTCAAATTTGCTTAGCAAACTCAAAACATTTAAAAAAAAGAATAAGCGACAAACGCTGTAAAGGCCTCTGTAGCCGACCGGCAGAACTCAAGCTTTTTGTTCAGTGCTACCTGTCCTTCTTTATCGACCGATAGATTCAGTCTCATTGACGATTGCTTCCGGAGAGGAACTTGCGTCCGCGGACAATCCACCTTGATCGCCGCGCACGGTTTACGCAACGTATCATTAACCGTTACGGCGAGAATTTTCGATAGATGCAAGCCACCTATAAAGAATTAAATAAAGCTTGCAGTGCCGCGCGCCGTGCCGTGCGCAGGAGGCTCGCTGCATCTTCTCTTTCGCGCTCTATTTCTCGATCAAAATCTCTTAAGCACTTTTTGGAAAATATTTATTTCTAAGTAAAAAATGCTCAGCTTTCGATCTAAATAGTAAAACAAAAATTAAAAATATACTTTTTAAGATATAAGACGTTTTGTAATTTTTGAAGGTGAAAATGAAAAATTTTGAAAAAACTGACTAGACCACTAGAAAGCTGAGGAAAAAATACGTCAAAAACTGTTATTCAAGAATTTTTTAAGATACATTTTAGTACAAATAGTACGAGTTGAAAATAGCCGGATTTGGCGCTCGCGCATCGCGCTGGGGCAGTTAACGTGAAACGCCTCATATTAAGGTGAATTGGGTTGTCAAAAGCCAAATTGAGTACTGTATGAAGCGTTATTCCCCATATCTTGTAGTAGCTCATGTCCCAACGATACAGGGAGCTCTGGAGACTTAGTCATTAGTCCAACAGCTGTCAGGCCCTTAATGTTGATTTACATTAAACATAGATTCTAAGCTACATATTTTCGTTAATTGGATTGTTAAAAGCCAAATTGATTACTGTATGAAGTGTTATTCCCCATATCTTGTCGTAGATAATGTTCCAACGATGCAGGAAGCTCGGGAGATTTAGTCATTAGTCCAACAGTTGTCAGGCCCTTAATGTTAATTACCACTAAACAGATAGATTCTAAACTACATATTTTGGTTAATTGGGTTGTTAACAGTCAAATTGAATACTGTATGAAGCATTATTCCCCTTATTTTATAATAGCTAATGTTCCAACGATGAAGGGAGCTCCGGAGACTTAGTCATTAGTCCAAAAGCTGTCAGGCCCTTAATGTTCATTACTGTTAAACATATAGATTCTAAACTACATATTTTGGTTAATTCGGTTGTTAAAAGCCAAATTTCATACTCTATGAAGCGTTATTCACACATATTCTAGATTCCCAAGTCACCGTAACTAAATCAATCGTACTAAAGGCAGTAGCCATTGCAACTTAGGGCGCTCATAGGCCTCCACCGTATACCCAAGTCATTAATGTTATCGTTGTTAAATCCTTACCGCAGGTTGACCGTGAAATATATAGGCAAAATACTATCTCGTTTTTGTTAATTCTATTGTTACTACCAAAATGGAACACTGTATGAAGCGATATTCCGACATTTATTAGATTTCTGGGACGAAAACACCTAAATAACTTATACCAAAAGTAATAGTCTTTGTAACAATACAACGTACACAGGAGCCTTCGATATTCATCGGAGAGCAATATGCAACTTAACGTACGTTACCGTTAAACATGTAGACAATGGAATGTCTTTGTTAATAGAGTTGATATAAAATAAAATATTATGGTTAATTGGGTTTTTAAAAGGTAAATGGAACACTGTATGAAGTCTTTTTAACTAACGTTACAACGATGCCGGGATCTCAGGAGAGTTAGTTATTAGTTCGATAGATATCAGGCTCTTAATGTGGATTACGATTATACATATACATTGTAAAGTAAAATATTTTACATACTGAGCTTTAGTCATTTATCCTACGACAAACGGCAATTTAACGTACATTACCTTTAAACATGTAGACATTAGACAATAATTTCTTTGATTATTGATTTGTGCAACGTTGGACGGAGCTCATGCACCTTATACCTTACTCTTTAGTCCAACTGCCATTAGTGGCTTCACGTACATTTATTGATTAATACCCTTGTTTCTTGTAATACCTAAAATTTTTGAGCTTAAACCCATCAGTTTATGTGTAATTAGCTGTTATTTAGGTTGTACCAAGGAAGCTATTTTCACTCACTTTTTAAGGTTAAATTTACCATTTTTTATTTCAACAAATTTTTTTAAAATTAAGAGGTATCCAATGATATTTTGCTTCCTCAAAGAAGATGCTTTGTGATAGTAAAATTTTCAATGTGTTAATAGGCATAATTAATAATTCAGAAGATATTACAAAAATTCAAACCCAATAATATCCCGAATTAAAAAAATTGGAAAAAATTATTAAATTTTTTTAAATTTCTCATTTATGGAAAAAATTATTAAATATTTTTTTTAAATTGCCAAAGGTTGCAGAGTATTTTAAGACTATTGACTCATCTATTTACTGGTTTATGTTTAAAACTGTCTGATAGTGTAGTTTTTCAGGGAACGATTAGAGGGAAAAATTTAAATTTTGATGTAAAATTAAGCACCCGCAAGTGACTGTCGCAATGTTCGCATTGAAGCATAGTGAGTTTGTTAGTGTTTAATATATGTATAGTTATATTGAAGTTGAAATTATTTTGTTTCTGTGTATACTCAAAAAAACAATGGAATAACTAAAAAAATTAAACATAATTGTTTGACTGTTATTCTGTAGGAATCTCATTAATATTATTAACCCATTAACGACCAAAAGGCCTGATTTTTTTGTTGATTTTCGACGTGATTTTTTCCGTAGTTATAGGCTCTTTCAGAATCTGGGCTCAAAATTGTGATTGACTGCGTAATATAAAAGTTATAGCCAATTAAACAAAACAAAAACGTGAAAATTTTTGCAAAAAATCAAATTTGCGATTTATTTTAGCAATGTTATCGTGAAGAAATCATGATATAAATATGATCAGGAGTGATCACGACTATCAAAGTATCTCAGGAAATTTTGGTGGAATTTTTGAACCACTCCTTCCAACAAAATCGCGGCCAAATCGAAAAAAGATCTTAAAAAACATAACTCATTCTTTTTATTGGAAACTATTGAGTTTAGAGAAAAAGTTTATGGAATAAAAATGTCTTAAAATTGCTCATAGAACACCCTCAAATTTTTTTAGAATTTTTGGAGAAAATTTTTGAGTTTTTGGAAAACTTGGAAAATACAATTTTCCAAAATCATCTCCAAAAATTCTGAAAAAATTTGAGGGAGTTTTATGATCAATTCTAAGATATTTCTGTTCTATAAACTTTTTCTCTCAATTCAAGCACCCCAAAGGAGACCAAATTCTACTACGTCCTAGTCGTTGTCTCTGGGACATGCAAAGAGTATTTCATTTCAATCCCTGAGGAGGAGCCGGAGCGGGCTCGAAACGTCGGGCATGTTTGGGTGGTGGGGGCGGTCAGATTGTCCTTTACTAATAAATGTTTCTTTCAGGGTTAAATATAAGTTTATTTCAGATTCTTCGCGGGTGATGGTAAACAAGGGCAATCTGATTGCCCATGAATATTGATTAGACTGTAAGACCGATAGAAAGATCTTTGTCAGTTTATAGTAGAGTACTGTCGACATAAGTAATATTTTTAAGACTATAATAATTACTTACTATTTACATCTTTCTGTATTGTCTCATGATGCTTGTTGATAAATTTTTAAAGATTCATAAAGCTTGAGGTACGATATTTTTATACACATTGACTAGAATATCTTTTAATTCCTTTTCTTATAGATTTATTATTTAGTATATTATTTATACTTATAGATAGATTTGATTTAGGTACTAAATTATTTTGTTTAAAATATATTATAAGCTTTCTGTACAGCTCGTTATCTGTTTTTAAACCTTTGTTGATTTTGGTCCTTAATCTTTGAGAATTCTTATTATTCAAAACTGCATTATCTAGTTTTGCATCTGTTATAAATTTTTTTAAATTCTTGGAATTTTCAACCATTCTATCAGAAAATAAATTTGATAGCATTGGAAATGTACTTTCATTCTGTAAATAGAAGTGACATGCCATATAAGTTTATAATAATTTAGATATATTTTGACTATAAAATATCCAACAATAGTATTATCAACGAAGATAGACTCTAATAGAAACACAGAGTCCCATGCAAAAGTGAAGCTACCCCAGCGTAGTTATTACCCCATAACGCTGGTGGCGCGCCAAGCTAACTCCCGTATTAGCGAGCGTCATTAACCTGCCGGGCTCGGGTTCGCGCCTGACACCGGGTGATTTTTATTTTACTATTTTTTACTTTTTATATTTCTATCTTTTTTTTTAACAATTTCTTTGCACTTATTAATTATTTTTTAAATAAATTTATCCCTACAGAAGCACAAAAATAAAGAAAAATATGTTTTAAATTAAATATACAATCTTTAATGTTCATTGATAGTTTTTATTTAATTAAATCAGAGATTAGTAAGAGATTGCCAGTGAGGTACGGCGAACCCGTGCCAGTCCAATTGTGCCGCGAGCTAGCGGTGCCACGCGGATGTGGATGGAACTATGCGCATCTAGCCTTCCCTCC
>UELU01138958.1:0-19300 GCA_900490025.1 Megastigmus dorsalis
ATGTTTACTTTCGAAAAATGTTTACTTTCGTAAAGTCCAAAGATGCTTTAATGGTCCCATGTGTTCAACTAGTTCAGCAAAATGCAAAATAAATTCATGTTTTGGACGCAACTTAATTGTAGAAAAACACTGTATTCTTAAATGTATATATTCTTCAATGGTAGTTTTTAAAAGTCGAAGTTGAGAAAATGAGAATGCCGGAGCGCATATAATACTGTACATATTTCTTAACAATAAAACCATTTTCCAAACATCATCATCAAAATCTTTTATTACGCCTGCAACAATTATTGGAAAAATCAATAACAATCTCCGAATCTGACTAGCTGACCCAATCAATTTCTTATTTTTTGAATTTGCATTAAATTCTGGGATAAAATAATTTTTTTCTTTCAATAATTTAATATCGTTAATTCTAAAATTAAACAGACCGACTCTAAACCATTTTTTCTTAATAAAATATTGTATCGCTAGCCACAAATCGCAAGAAACTATACCTTCGAACAAATCATGGGCGATACAGGGAGGTAATCCCGGGTTACAAACATGAAAGTGACGTAAACTGTTTAAAGGAGAATTGGATTTGATGCCTTTTACTATTTTTTTTGTTTGTAATGCTTCAGATGCACGTTGCTCGTAATGTTCTATTGTTCTTAATGGTTTTCGATTAAATGCGTTAGTACGAAAGTTTTTCATGATGTTTTCGCAATAACGACAGCAATTATTAGGAGTGCTGAAGTTCTCTAGGAAGCCCCCGATTTGGTGGCTTCCTAGATTATCTCCAAGAACAAGAATGATGCTTCCAAAAAACGTGATGTTTTCATCATTTACAGAAATGTGTAATCCATCTTGTTCCAAAACTTTCAAATCCGCTACTAAAACTCTTAAAATTTCATACCAACTAAATTGACCTATATATTTGTCTCTGCATAGGAAGACTAATTTGATATTACTGGTTTTGGAACGAAGGTGTGGAGGTAAATTTAAAAGCATCGTATACACTCTTACTAATTTAAATTTTGTTCTAGAAGTTCCTAATGGGTTGCAGACTTCGAAGGCGTCTTGAAAAAGCGCGATACGCAATGTATTCTTCTGCTTGAAAAAATGGCTATTTTTAATAATAAATCCATCTTGGATGTCAAATATGCCATTAGAATTAATATCGGAGATCGGACGACTACAATATTTTCTGACGTTATCATTTTGCAACATAATTTTTAATGTCTCCAATATCGGTACATAACTGTAGTGTAAGGAAGTTTCTTCACCAGTAGCATCACGAATCCAAATTTGTATAGGTTGCACATATCTAAAATTATTTTTATAATATTTATTGCGAGTGTACTTATTTCTTAAGATGCCATATCTTGGATCGTGCACGTTTATAAAACTATTAAAAGAATTATTGAAAATTTCAATAATTTCATTTTTATTAGTTCCATATATATCTGAATTAGATAAAGATAATGCAAATTCCTCTCTGCATATAGTAAAACCAGAATAAATATGCTGTACAATAACTTGTAATAAATTTTCCGTTGCAAAATGCTGAGTTTTTAAAGTTAAATACATATCAGCTAAAATTTTCGATGCATCTGCATTCTTGATTATTAAATTACTATCAAACCTATTTTTTGTATCAATTATATTTTGATAATCCATTGTTACTGTGTCGCTGATTGTTTCCTCATTCATAATCGCATTATTAGAAGGTTCTATAGTATCAGCTATTACACCTTCTTCAGCTTCCTTGTGAAATCTGGTCATGTGAACTTTTAATGCATTATTATGATTTACAAAAATTCGTGTTGAGGTCGTACAATAAAAACACTTGATACCAGTACTTAATTCAATATGTTTTTGATAATGTATTTTCATTAACTTCTTATTCTGACACTGATAATTACAATTACTATATGTACAAGTATTAATCACATGAAATCGTAATATATGTTGCCTAAAACTATTATACGTTTTACATTCAATGCTGCATTCAGAGTACAAGCATACCATTTTTAAATTCGGAGTATTTCTGTGATTTGCTTGATGTTTATTATACTGATTAATACATTTAAAATTAGAAGCACAAAGTCGGCACAAATACATGTCCATTGGTTATGGATAACAAGTAAGGATGGAAATTAGAGTTAAGGGAATGGTTTTACTGATGTATACAGCTTCATCTCATCACAAGAAGCTGAATCATGACTATAAAGGCTGCAAAATATAAAGTATTTTATAAATATTATTCACACGTTAATACATGCATAAACATTAACACACATACACAGTGTTTTCATTTTCCACAAATTCCCATGCTTCTTAAAATATTGAGAAATGAGCTTTTGGAAAAGGATTATTGAGTTCAGGAAATTATATAGTTTAAAGAACGTATATTAATATAGGTAAAGCCAAGAAATTTAATTTATGATTAATGACAGGATAGCAATTTTTTTAAACGTATTGTTTTAAATGATAAGTAAATTAGTCTTACTCTATTAACGGTGACATGTTATTAAGTGAAAAGTTTCATTAAAACATCTTTATTAAGTAGCATAAATTAAGCTTTTCTTGTTTGATTAAAAAATGCATAAACCAATGTTCAAAGCTATGAAATAAAAGTATGTAGAATAAAGTACATAATAAATTAATATTACAGTACATCTATTATATTCATGCATAAATTCCATCATTTGCTTTAAAATTATTTTCTTATTTACACATTCAATAGAGTAAATTTATATATTCAATTCTGCATTTATTGTGATTTCAAACAATAGTTAAGAAATTGGAATTGCTCAAAGTATAATAACGCTTAATTTTTTATTAATACCAAATTAGGTTAGAACATATAAAGTTTTATATTTATTGATACAATAAAAAAAAGGCGTTGAAAGTGTGAACGAGATGAATACAGAGAAATATATCAATTTTCATAACCTCTACCTTTCAAGAGAACATTAGCGTATAACATTTACCTATGAGTTTTAATGAAAAAACCGTACAAAGCTAATTTTATATTTAAATCAGCTTTGATATATTTAAAGAAATGTATGAAAAATTACTTACTTCAATAACTTTAGGCTCTATTGCTTCTAATATAAAACTTTTTTTTCGCACGTACGCACTCGTCCTTTGGAATTTCGGTTAATAAACATGGCGTCGGGTCGAACACGCGCTTCGCTAACGCTTTTACTACTTCGATTGCATTTTTACTATACACATGACAATTTTACAATTACATAATTACTATCTTTGATAGTAAAATTATTACTTTCAGAGATAGTAACTAATCCGACCTATTCTCAGAGTAGTAAATTTGCAAACTTTACTGTAAATTTACAAAAAATTGAGCAATATTACTATTTTGAGTAGCGATATTACAATCATAACAGTAATATTACGTTATTCAGAGTTGTAAAATGACGTGTAAATTTACTACCCAAATATGAATTTTACAACAGCATTTTTTACAGTGCTTTGCTCGGAAAATCTGAATTGACTTTTCAAAATATATAGCAGAATCCTTTTTAACGAGGTAAACTATAAATTATGTATTCAAACAAATTCGATGAATACCAAATTTTGAAAAATTGTCTTATAAAATCGGATATACGACAATAAAAAACAAATATTCCATAAATTAATCATTCTATGAAAAATACTAACGAAAATAAGGTATGTTATTACAAAGTTAAATTTGCTCAGCGGCTAAAATTGGGCAATTTAATTTTACACTTTTAAAAAAATAATTATGTCGGTTCGTACTCTATTTGCTTCTTACAAGCTTCTAATAATCATTTTTACTGACAGATAAAAATCATTATTAGCTGTAAGCAAGCTCAAAAAATAGTTCATCTAGTATCTGCCTCTTTTGATAATAGGAAAAAACCTATGCAGTTTTACTATTAAAATTAGTAAAATTTTCGTTTAGTTATAATATAAATTATAACTGAATTGTTTTATATTGTGTACTTGCGATTGAAAATAATAATGCAACGCTGGAAATATTCATCTAACGTCATCTATTATCCTTCATCTCAATTGGCGATAACAACAAAATGAGAAAACTCCGTATAGTCGGTATTCTTCGTAACCTTAAAAACATTTTTTTCCGAGATCATCGGAGACCGGATAGAAGTTGCCGCACTCTGCTCGCCGCTCGGTAACGTGACGACGACGAACCCAACTGGAATGGTCATTTTAGACGCGTAATTTCGGCAACGACGATGAATAATGAATTTTTCTAATATTTATTATAAAAGTATAAAAATATTATCACTAACCAAAAACAACTATTTCGAATTTTTTTTATTCCGTCTACAAGAATATGGCAGAAATATTCGCTAAAAACATTTATTTCAGAAAATAAATTTTTTATCTTTTGAACCAAAAATTTTACATTAATTCTGGTTATACCATACAATTCTACTTACAACTTAACATCGAATGAGACCTGCTGTACTTCTATTTTTCTATCCAGTTCCGAGTAAACTGATTCGCAAAGTGGTGCGTTGGGTCTGGGCTACTCGGTATATTCTGCATGTATAATCTATAGGCAAATGAGATTTATATATGAGGCATTTCACGTCAACTCTCCTAGCGCGGCGCGCGAACGCCAAATCATGCTATTTCTAACTCGTATTTGCAGTACTAAAATATACTTAAAAAAAATATCCAATAGATGTTTTCGGCGGCGGCGATGAGTCTACTCTTTCGCATCGTTTTTCTCGAAGAAAACATCTTGAGCACTTTCTGGAAAAAAAATTTTTTGTGTAAAAAATCCTCAGCTTTCCATCTAAAACATGAAAAAAAATATTAAAAATACCTTTTTTGAGATATAAGACGTTTTATAATTTTTAAAGGTGATAATATAAAATTTTGAAAAAACTGCTTACACCATTGGAAAGCTGAGGAAAAAATACATCGAAAACATCTATTGGATATTTTTTTTAAGTATATTTTAAGCTATTTAAGATTGAAAAAAAATTGTAGGTTAAAAAGTACCATTTCAAAGTATAAGTAGTCGCGGTGCGCCGCCTTAGGCTGCCGCGCGCCTTGATACTGCAAATACGAGTTAGAAATAGCATGATTTGGCGTTCGCGCGCCGCGCTAGGAGAGTTGACGTGAAATGCCTCATATGAGATTTATATATTAATATCTACACCCTTTTATTTCACAGTTACCCTGTGGTACTTTAGAAAATTGCTAAAAATTAAACAAAATTTCTCTATTACTATAAAAAAAACTCGAAAAGCTGTAATCGTCAATTAATTTATTATCGGAAAAAAGAGAATCTTTCCCATAAGATTAAGTGTTGAAAAAGCAATAACAAAAATATTTAATTCACGGCTTTGAGGTACGCGCCTCGCGAAATTTTAACTGGAGCTTCGTCAATCATTTATCTTGCTACATAAACATTTGTAAGTCATTAACATCGTCAATTTAATTATCGAGAGAACTTCCTTAAATAAAAAAGTTCTGTGTTTACTAAATCGCATGTTATTGTACATCTCACGGAGAGCAATTTGGAAAGGATTTATGTTAATAACATTTGAACCTATTTCTTCAATCATCAGTTGATACATTTTGCGTCAATAATAGAGGCTATGTTCTTCAATGCAGCGCCGAGGTGCTGGGCCTTGGCCGAAGGGAAGAAAATCTGCCCAACTGCCGCGCCGAAGCTCGAAGAATTAGAAACGAGAGGAAGAAGAAGAGGAGAGAGAAAGAGAGAAGAGGAGAAAGCACATATATAGTTTTAAACAAAATTCTCATCAAAACATTACCCCCTCCTTTCTACTTCTTCGTGCCTCCGCAGTTGGGCGGATTTTCTTCCCATCGGCCGAGGCCCAGCACATCGGCGCTGCATTGAAGAACATAGCCTTTATTATTGACACAAAATGTATCAACTGATGATTGAAGAACTAGGTATTAATGGTTATTGACATAAATCCTTTTCAAATTTCTCTCCATGTATATATATGAATACTATGTGAAACATCATAACTTCTATCGTAACTTTCAATAATCAAAACTATGAGTATTGAAAGTACAAAACTATTTGAAGTTTATAATTAGTAAATCATTTTATAGTTATTCATTTATTAGTATATGAAAAGGTGCAAATTATTTCATGTTCAATATTTATGTAGTCAAACCCTCGTTCGCAGATTACTCTGACCCTTGGAATACCTTAAGGAATTTAAAGGTTTGGATAGAAAATTTAAAATTTTAGAAACTATAGTTCTTGTATAGTTAGAGAAAAATAATTATTATAGAAGCATTGTTTAAAATGTAAAATGCACACTTTATTAGAGGGCGCTGCTATCAGTGCACGAACGAATATGTATATACGGCAGTGTCTGTGAAAAGGATAAAAAGCGAGTGGAAGGAGATAAAGAAAGAAAATAAGAGAGTGAGATAGAGGAAGAGGAGAAAAAGAGTAATAAAGTGAGTGGACAAAACAAGGACGGTGGGGAGAGGTGAAGTGGGAAAAGGCGTGAGACGGAAACACGTGGCGAGAGGAGTGAGAGAGAGAATCGGGCATAGAGTATGCAGGGAGTGGAGAGGGGGCGAGAGATAGGGAAAGTAAACGCAACAGTTAAAGGAAGGAGCAAGAGTGTAAGTGAAGATCACTCAATACCGGGGGAAAACGGACAACGGTTAAAAGCCTGGCAGGAGGAGAAAGAACGGGAATACCTAGCGGAGAAAAAAAGGATAGAGGGAAAGATAAAAAGTAGGGATAGTCCGAACGAGGAAAAAATAACAAACTACTTTCAGGCGGATAAGAAGGATAGGAAGGAAGAAGAGAAAGAAGACAAAAAAGAAGAAAAAGTAGAGAAAGAAGATGAAAATGAAAAGGAAGAGATGGAGAAGAGTTGGAATAAAGTGATGGAGAGAATAGACGAGTTGGAAAAGAGACTGGAGAAGAGAATGGAGGCTGTAGAAGGAAATGTGAAAGAAGAGATAAGGGGTTGGGAAAAAAAATGGGAAGAAAAATGGGAAAAAATAGAGAAGGTAAGGGGAATAGAAGAAAATATGAAAGAAAACTACAGAGAAACGAAAGGAGAACTCGAGAGGATGGAGTTAGTAATAGAAAAGAGGCTAAACGGACGGGATGGAAGAAGAGTGGAAAAAGCGAAGAGTGGAAGAGGAGAAGGCATGGAAGGAAGTGCAAGAAAAAAGGAAGGAGCAAGAAGTGAAACTAAGAAAAAACTTGGAGTAGATGGACAAAGAGAGAAGAAGGAAAAACATAATAATCACGGAAACAGAAGGGATGGGGAACGAGAAGCGGTTCATGCAAAACTGGATAAGAGAAAGGCTAAACTTAGAAGTGGAGGTAAGAATCACATGGAGGATAGGAGAAAGGGGAGACAAGGTAGGGGTAGAATGCGAAACATGAGAGGGGAAAATGGAAATTATGCAAAGTAAAGCTAAGTTGAAAGAGACAAGATTGTATATAGATAGAGACTTAACATGGGGAGAAAGAAAAATGAAAAGAGAAATGAGAAGAATCGCCAGGGAGGAGAGGGAAAGAGGGAAGCTAGTGAGAAATAGTTACAATAAATTATGGATCAATGGGAAGGTATGGAAATGGGACGAAGAAGGAGAAAGGTTTTTTCCAGAGAGAGAGCAAGCGATAGAGGAGTAGAGTGGAGAGAGGTGAAGTGGGGAAATGAGTCAGGGATAAAAGGAACGGCAAGAAAATGGAGCGCAAGAAGGGGAACGGAAAGAAGGATCCAAAATGAGTAGTGAAAAGGAGGTCTAGTGACAAGACATAGTCTATGGCCGGGAAGGAGAAGGTGAAAAGAGGTTAGTGTAATAGAAAAAGTAAACACGTGGAGCAGAATAAGAAAAAGGGAAAAAAAGTAAGAAAGAAGAGGACAAAAGAATAAGTGAAAGAAAAGAAGAAATGGGAGGAAAAAATCTGGGAAGTGGAAATGGAAAAATTGAAAGAGAAACTGACAAGAATGAAAATGAAAGAAGAAAAAAGAGAAACAGAGTGGAAGGAAGAATTCAAGAGGATGAGAGTAGAAATGAAGGCAATTAAAGAAAGCATAAAGAAAAAATATCAGGAGCTGGAAAAGGTAAAGGACAAGATGGCAAGTATCGAGCTAGAGATGGAAGATTGGAAAACGCAGGAAGAAGAAGAGAAGAAGGAAAAAACAGAGAAAGAGAAGGTTACAGAAAAAGAAAGAGAAGAGAAAAGTGAGATAAAGGTAGTAGAAGAAAAAAAAGTAGAAGGAAAGAAGGATAACTACTAGTTCCTGGAGAAGAAGAAGAGAGGATTGCTAATAACGAAGGGAATAAGATCTAGAGAGATGGGGCTGGAAGGATGGATGAAGAAAAAAATAGGAGTGAAAAAGTGGAGATTGGATGTGCTACAAGAAAAGAAGGACAAAGGGTGGTATGTATTTGAAAGTGAAGAGGACAAGGACAGACTGTGGAAATTAGAAAGGGAGTGCAGAGAGGAAGCAATATATGTAAAAGATGAATGGTTGAATGAAAGAGAGAGAGAGAGAGAGAGAGAGAGAGCGGATAGGTATAGAATAATCGAAAAGGCAAAGGAGATAAAAAAAAGGCAAGAGAGTTAGGAATCGAGTTAAAGATAGAAAAGAATAATAGATGGATTAGGATAGATGGAAGGAAATACGGTTGGAATGGAGAGAAAAAGGAGCTGGAATGGATAGATAAGGGAAAAGAGTAAAGGGCAGGAGAGAAGAATGAAAAAAGAAGAGACAAAAGAATAAATGTGAAACAAAGATAAAAAACACAGACATTGCGTGTATATACATAGTAGAGTAACATGTGTAAAAAAAAATGTAAATCTAAGAGATATAAATAAAGAATTATTATTATAATTACACACTTTATTAAATAAACTAATTCCACGATTATTTAAATCTCCATTTTTTGGTGTCTCGAAGTTCAATATATGCTTAAAAGTTGCATGTATGTCAAAAGGTGTAGATAAATGTTGAGTGTTGTATACAAAGTTGGCGTATGCTTGAGGATAAATTTGCTTGAACCACGGAGGAAATGTAAATGAGAAAAACGGCAGTCTCTCTTCCTGTTTACCCTGAAGGGTGTTCCTTATTTCTGCAAACCTGTAACGTTTTTTCATAAAATGCATTAAATAATAATACTATAACTTTTTGTTTTATACATTTTGAAACTAAATATTATTATTATGCATCAATGAATTATAAATAAATATAAATACCTATGTAATCATAAGGAGTCCTGGTTGATAATGTCCATATGGATGAATTGGATATATAATTCATATGGATTTCTCGAAGATTTTTATAAGGAATCCATACGAAATCCATACGAAATCCATATAGATTCCATATGAAGCATGTATGAATTTCACCTTGAATCCGCGTTAATTTCCATGTGAAATTCCAGGTTCTAGATTTTTGGAATCAATTATTACGAAACTTCACGTAGATTTGGTGACCATATAAGGTGTTACGATGCGAATGATAACACGCAAACTGAATAATTAAGCTTTCATATTAGAATTTTTAACATTTTTTAAATTCAATTAAAATACAAAAATTCGAATTCTCTAATTTGGGTGTATCATCCACATAGTAACATCAAAGATGGTCACCAAAACTACGTGAAATGCGAAGTTTCGTAATTGATTCCAAAAATCTAGGACCTGAAATTCTAAACATATTCCATATAGGGGGAGTTTCGCGCCAAACCTCCCAGGCCAGTAAGTGGGCGCCCAAAACCTTACTTTTTGAACTCGTTCCTGTGGTATGAAAAAGCATCTATCGATAAAAGTTCGTATACGTTTTCGATGTATTTTTTCCTCAACTTTCTTGTAGTGACATTTGTTTTTAATAATTTTCTCGTTTTAACCTTGAAAAAACATAAAAGGTGTTATATCTTGAAAAGTGTATTAATAATATTTTTTATACTCTAGATCGAAAGATTAGGTTTTTTTTAGATCGAAATAGCTATTTTCCAGGTAGGACTTTTTTTATATTTTCGAGGAATTAAACCGTGAACACGTACCGGCAGCGACAAACCAGTGCGCGCTGCGAGACTATAGCCGGCCGCGCGGCCGCGGTATACTTGTGGCACCTGCGATTTACGCGCCTAGCAGCAGCTCGCCGTCAGTCCCTCAAGCGCCCAAGCAGTCTTTTGTCAAAAGGCATGAACGCCGAGATCGCAAGGAGTCTTTTGTTCGCAAGCACGACAAAAAGCCGATCTCCGCCCGCTCTCATCGCACATAAATCTTCATACCTTCAAGTAACGCAATTTCCAGCATCGTGCGATTCCAACCTTAACACTCTCAGCAACCTTATTGACTTGTTTTCTGAGCAATATCTCAGCATTTGAACAACTTGTTTTAGTTAAATAAAGTTCAATTTATCTTTACTTTCCTGTGTGCATCTTATTGTGCTTTGGGCACAGCGGCGTCCTTCCCGTCTACAGATTTCTACGCCACGAGTTTAACGCGGAAGCAGGCAGCCGGCCCGAACATACTAACTCATAGCTTTAACACGTTCTTAATGTTTTTGAAATACTTCTAACTTGAAGTAGCTTCATATATTCATTTATATTTTTTCTTTAAATTAACTTTATGAAATTTTTCATTTTTATTTTTCATTCTCTTAGCAGCAGAACTTTTCTTTGGTAATTCTTTAGCTTTTCTTTTATTTCTTTTTGTCACTTGTGTTTTCGTTTTGACTTTCATCACAGTGATTTTTGTTTTCTTTACTTTCGGGAAAATATCATACTCAGAAGCAAGTGAAACCTTTTTAAGTCATAGCGTGTTCTCTGCGGAGGGAATAAAAGCGTGATAGATTAACATACCTGATATCGTTATAGCGCTATCAAATCTTAGCTTCAATGCTGATAAAGATTTTTCATACTCAGTTTTTTCACTTAAGAATAGTCTAGTTTCTTTACAATAATTTTTTGACCAATTGTGAAGATCTTGTGCAGTAAGAATATGATTATTCGACGAGCATTGTAAACTAGCACGCTTTGCACCTCGTTTTAAATTAGCACCAATTCCGTCACATGCGCCTTTCCCATGTGCGGTAGCATAAAAATGCCATTCAGCTGGAATCCCAAAATCTTTCTCATGAAAAAGGAAGTAGCAAAATTGTTTTTATTTTTGAAGTGTTGACATGCTATATCAGATACGTAATATATTTTTTTGGCTCAAATTTCGTTTTTATATAATTTAAAATTATTTTTTGATATTCTTAAACTGCTACAGTATCATGATTTAGATTATTAGATATTATAGCTAAGCTCCTGTGTTCAAGTTTATTATTCTCTTTAAAATAAATTACGACTGTGAATATAGTAGCTTGATTATTATTCCAATGAAATGATTGAGCTGAGTTTTGTATTCGAAATCATTAATTTTCTGCAAAATCAAAACAAATTATGAATTCTCCATGAGATAGATTTTCTTTCAGGCCTTTGATAAAAAGGGGCTTGTTTTTTGCAATATAATCGTGAGTTTTTAATTTTATTAATTTTTCACACAATAAATATAGGTATTCATGAGTATTCATAGTTTGTGAAACTACCGTGCATCGATCGGTTTGCATCCATGTTTCAAAATCTACTTTATAAATATCATTATCAGCAAGAGTCTTAAGTAATATTTCTTGCAACTTTCTGATATTTGGACAATCTAAACAGTCTCCAACTAAACTTTCAGTCGATGGATTACAATGCATACAATTGCTTGAATGCAATCAGGATAATTTTTTAGAGGTAATTCTGTGTCTTTGGTAAACGCACTACATCGATTCTGCTAAGCATTAGTTTCCTATTTTCATGATGTACGCATACACACACATGTGTACCACTACTTCCGGCTAATATACAATGTGCCGGTCTAAGTTGAGTAAATTTAGTGAAACCTATCTTAACATTTTCATGTTCTTTTTTAAATTGAGAATGTAACTCGTTCAGATTACTAAGTAATAATCTTTTCTGAACATGAACTCGATTGTGATCATTTTGTTTAATTGATATAAAATCTTTCATGCCCGGCATTAATCGACTTCTATCATCATGTTCATAAAAAAGTTTTACTAATTTTTCAGTTTCAACAGGTAATACTTCTTCTTTATTTTTGTCCGGCGATGTTAAAATACCATGTACTGCCACTAAACTTTGTGCTTTCTTAGCCTCCCACTCAGACAGATTTTTGCTTCCATAGCTATGCTAGGATACATTTCTCTTAAAGATTGTGGGAAGTTAATTAACTTTCCTCTTTCGAGGTGATGAATCCATATTGACTAAAAACAATGTACTGAATAGAAGAAAACTATTAATTATTGACTGCTGCTTAATGAATATATGAATTATTGCGAAAAATTCACGGATGTGATTCAATAAAATTTAGGTTCTCTTATAATTTCGGGTGAAAAAATTCTTGTGGATAATCCCTGTAGCCACCTATCGATTACAACTAATACTTAATAATAACATTACGGCTGCATGCGGCCGCGAGGCCAGCTACAGTCTCGCGGCGAGCATCAAAAAAGTCCTATCTGGAAAATAGCTATTTCGATGTAAAAAAACCTGATCTTTCGATCTAGAGTATTAAAAAAAATATTAAAAATACACTTTTCAAGATATAACACGTTTTAAGTTATTTCAAGGTTAAAACGAGAAACTTATTAACAACAAATGTCACTACAAGAAAGCTGAGGAAAAAATCCATCGAAAACGTATACGAACTTTTATCGATAGATGCATATTCATACCGCAGGAACGCGAACAAAAGGTGAGGTTTTGGGCGCCCGCTTACCGGCCTGGGAGGTTTGGCGCGAAACGCCCCATAGATTTTTTATGGAATCTATATGGAATCCGTATGGATTCTATGTGTAACCCACGATATATCTATATGAGGCATTTCACGTCAACTCTCCTAGCGCGGCGCGCGAACGCCAAATCATGCTCTTTCTAACTCGTATTGGCAGTACTAAAATATACTTAAAAAAAATATCCAATAGATGTTTTCGATGTATTTTTTCCTCAGCTTTCCATCTAAAACATGAAAAAAAATATTAAAAATACCTTTTTTGAGATATAAGACGTTTTATAATTTTTAAAGGTGAAAATATAAAATTTTGAAATAACTGCTTACACCATTGGAAAGCTGAAGAAAAAATACATCGAAAACATCTATTGGATATTTTTTTTAAGTATATTTTAGTACTGCAAATACGAGTTAGAAAGAGCATGATTTGGCGTTCGCGCGCCGCGCTAGGAGAGTTGACGTGAAATGCCTCATATACGGATTTCCATATGGAATCTGTAAGAAATTCTATATGGACATTTTCAAGCAGGGTGAGTATTGTCTAGTAACGAGATTGAAAAAATTTAGCTGAATTTTCAAATAGAATTTTACATGGATATTTTCCTTACTAGAACTATCAGTGTCGTCAAAGCTAACGTTAATTTTCCACACACACACACATATATATTGTGATATAGTGAATTTACATATCCACATGTTAATAAATGACTGAAATACTCTGTCGTCAGTAAGTCCCTGCAGTACCGGCATGATGGCTTTAATGTGGTATGAAGAAGAAATAGTCGAGCAACGTCTAATGCGGTGTTGGCTCAGTGGCAAGGAGCACGTTTCGGGATCCTGAGATCAAGAGCTCAATTCCCACGATCGCGTATTTTTATCCCTAGCCTGTTCCTAGTAAATAAGAGGCCTGTGTCACAATACTATCCTCTGTATTACCATTGATATTTTAGTTCTAGCATTGGTCACTTTATGAAAATCTAACATTAGATTTGGCGTCGTTGTTAGTCCTACCAAGCCGAATAGGATTGAATACGGTTTGATTAGGAACGTCCAATTGAAAATTTAGCCAAAATCCAACTTACTTAGAACTTCATCTGAGATTCTACCTGAAAATTGCGAAAGCATTTTTGCATTTTTTCAATAACATACTGAAAAATTTTAATTCCTATAAAAATTTTAATTTAAAGTATTTAAATAAGATGTAAGAGTATAAGTAGTAATCATAATACTTTCCCTATAGAAAATATCCTGGTGGATTTTGACCCAAATTTCCGGGTGCATTTACAGGCGGAATTTCGAGTGGATTTCCGGATGTATAGCAGGATGTGTTCGAAAAAACGGGCCAAATTGCCAAATTTTCAGATATTCATATTACTTATATTCGAATACTGGAAATTTAATTAATTTTTTACAATTAATAAATATCTAAAAAAAAGTTTTCCACCGATGGGACGCGAATCTGGAACCTATCGCGTGAGAAGTCAACCGCTAACCGACTGCGTCATTGAGATCTTGTGTACCTATGTTCAAATTGTCCTCTTAGCTTATGTACAAGCAGTGTATAATTTAATCTTTTTTATGTCATGATCTGCTATTAATTGTTTAACATATTGATGATAAGTTTATGATTTATCAAAGACTTTCAAGAAGTTAATATGTCAATACCGCATAAATTTTCAGATTAGAATTTCGACCGCGTGTCTACATCGATGTGTATATTCCAAATAGTTGCTAATTATACTCTCTATTAAAGGTTCTTTCATATATAGTAAATTTTATCAGAAGTGTAGTAAAATTGAGGATATTTTGTGTTGAATGTTTACAACAATAATTATGATAAATATAGTAAATACCGTAAAATAGTCTTAAATGTAGAGTCTGTCTCGTGATTACTAAACCCTGTTAAAAAAATTCAGCTGGAATTCCAGTTGATTCCAGCTGGAATCCAGGCGACACCTGGAAAATCTAGATGGATTTTTTCAGCAGAGGAGATTATAGTTAAAATTAGTAGACGTTTTTCTCCGTTTAGAAATTCACATGAAAATCCAACTGGATTTTTTAAGAAATCACTCGAAAATATAGTCGGATTCCATGAATATTCACCTGAAAATGCAGCTAAATTCACTCAAAATTTATTCGAAAATACAGCAAAATACAGTCGGATTTGCTTCAATTCACCCGACTTAATTCGCTCGAAATGTAGGTGAAAATCCAACCGAATGTGGTCGGAATTTGACCAAAGATTCACCCAGATTCGCTTCAAAATGCATGCGATAATCCAGCCATATTTTTTTAAAATTCAAACGAAAATCTACCTGGATTTCCATTATAACCATTGAAAAATACACCCGAATTTGCCCGAAAATTTGGTCTGTTTTTACAGAAAATACGGCAGTATGCCCAGATTTTCACCCGGAATTCCACCCATAAATCCGCCCCGAATTTCAACCGGATATTTTCGGTAGAGTCAATTTATTAATATATTTATATGTATATTTTTTCTTAAGTACACTGGATTTGGCTAATTTTCAAGGCATATAAAAAAGCATACCTGTGACCATGGTCACTCATTAAAATAAAAATAGTATTATTCAAATGACCAGATTCTTCTAGATCTTTCACCCAGTGGAAAAGATCTTCATCTGCAACACCAATATCGTTGTATGAATCATGAGAAAGTTCTCCATGGAATCCAAAAGTGAATTTTGGTTGATCTTTATATTTGTCAAAAACTGACTTTATATGATTCATCATAAGCTGAAAACAAACAAAAAACAATCAATATTTATATCGCATAGCCTTTTAAAGTAATGAAAATTATAATCTTAATCCGATTGGAAAAAGGTACAACTCACAAACGCTTATTTTTTCTCCCGAATTTAAGACGGTGTTATTTACGCGATTTAGGAAGAAAATATGTAAAAATTGTATATTCAAATTGTGTCAACAATTCCAATTTGATTGTAACAATTTTAAATAATTTCTTCGTTAATCGCGTAAATAACACCGTCTTAAAGTCAGGGGGAAAATGGAAGGTTGTTCCCTTTTTCAACCAGATTCTCAGTCATCGTTTCTCCAATCAGATTTTGAGTTTTCGCCTATTTCAACCGGATTCTGAGTTTTCGCCTTCTTATACTCGAGAGTTTCGTTAGATGCAAGAACCGGTAAGGTAGAAATCTTTCCGACTATAGCACACCCTCGTAATGAAAAATATTAATGATGTAAGTTATGGCAAATTTGAACTTTACTAGGATTTGGTTATATTGAACTTACACAATTTAAAATGTTTAGAATATAAATAAAAAAATATGGATATATTCAATAATAACACTTACATTACTAACATTATATTCAATAATAAAAAAATATTAATTTAATCCTTTATGTTTAAGCTTCGAGATTTTATATTAAAATAAACTCAAATATCACGTAATTTTTCTAAAGAATTAACTAGAACGTAATCGATCTCTCGGCTTCCGCTAGCAACGCATTTGAAAGATGAGACTAAACTATCAGAAATATTGTAATCATAATTTTTCAGGGTATTCGCATTAAGTGTTGCAGCGTCAAGTTGAGAAGGAATACAGAGATTCAGACATAGAGGATTAAAACATGTCAACCCTGGTAGAAAATTATCTAGTATTATCAGAGCGCCTACCTTATTTAGTAGGGCTTCCGACGAATAAGCGGGGCACCTCGATAAAACTAGATAAATTTCTACCAGGGAAGTTTAATGTTTTTAACAGGTTTTAAGTCTATTTTCAGAAATTATTAATTATATATCTGCGTTATATTTTAATTATAGAAAGGGATTAAATTAAAATAAAATTTTTATAACACTGCATTGTATGATAGTCCTAGATTAGAAACATTCAGTTCACCCGCTTCTGTCTTCCGTTCACTCATAATCCAGCTCACCATGTGTCGTGGAATGCTGCCCATACAATATTGCTTAGAGTATTTGAAATACGACGAAGCAGCTAAGTAGTAGGTGCGCATATAGTGATCGGTCGGCTGCTCCTTGAACCCCGTCAGTCTGTAGGTAAAAGTTCCAATGTGGTGTACATCTTCCATGAAGCTGGTGATGAAACCCGCCTCTTTGAACTCTTTCCAGATCATGGGATAGACGTCGACAAAGTTGGCCTTTACTCCCATGCGCTTACGCGTCTCTGGAAGCTCGAGCTCAATCTTCCCTGTCAAAATGGGTATAAGAGCTTGAGGAGTGCCATCTCCGACAATATTGTAGCCGTTAAGCACAAGGCTGTTCAGATTCTGACGCAAGTAGTGGTAAGTCCGAGGCAACTTGCGGATAAACGTGTTGCGGGAAAGCGAGTCAAAGCCAAACATAAGGACATTCAAAGGCAGTGTGCTCTTTGGAACGTTACTCCAGCTGGTCCCGGTTTTGTACGGTGGTTCGTTCTTCACTGCGGCTAGGACACTGTGCCATCTGCGAATGAAAAAATATTTAGGTGCTTATATTTGCTCTGATTAGCCTTAAAGTTACCGAAAATTTTATGTAAATAAAATTATGTAGTCGTACGTTATGTTAATCCATGAGTTGTATAGAGTCACGAATTTCACTAGAGATGTCTTTAAATATGCACTTTTGACTCCTATATCTAAAAATAAATATAAATATGCATCTTAACTCACTGTTTTCCGGTCTGCGACTCGCATTTAACTTCTGCATAATCACTGACTTGAAGGACATAGAACTTGTCTGTTTCCACAGTGGGAGTCAGTTCATAATTGTAATCGTCAACCCTAAGGATTTCTGTAAAAAATTATTTGTTGCTTATACTAACTTATTAGGTCAATTAAAATTAAAATTATTTACAAATCAAGCAGTTTTTAAAGATTGGCAGTAATAAGTTAATTATATAAAGCGTTACTACTTCAGCCAGACTATTTAAGGATTAATACAAAAGTTATTGGTTGGTAAAAATACACTTTGAAATTACATTCTAATTAACTTCTAAGTAAGTTATTACTCATCAGCTACAACATAAAAACTAAGTACTGCATAAAATATAAACCTACATCATTAGCACCTCTACTTTATTATTTATTTTCTGGTAATATCGTTAACTATTTAATATTATTCATATACAAATAACTATTTTTTGTTTTGCTTTTTGACTCAAGATAGTAATCTTTAATATACTAGAGATAAAGATGATTACATTGTTAATGAAATCATTAATCGAACAGGAATTTTTAATTTAAATTGGTCTGTCGTTATTTCAATAAATGAATATATTTTAAAGGTTTACCGTTGAATGCACACGTTATTGGACCGTAACGATTTTTTGCTTTTTTGTCAATAAAAAGTTTGGATCCATCAACTTTAACCCAATCATTAGGAGCACATTTCAAGGGCGGAACATCATGTATAAACTTCATTATCTCTGGACTAGAAACTTCCAGTTCCGGAAATTTGCACGCAGAGTCACCATCACTGCAACAAATATGTAGTTTTGCATTAAAAACTATTAAAAGCTTCATCCGAAAAAGTAAATATCACGACATTCAAATATAAATCATAATTAGCAATGGAATTAAAAAAACATATAAATACTTTAGCGGGGTTGTTTTATCCGTATAACGAAACGCTAATACGTTCTACATTTCTGCTTGCATATACGGTGCCACGGAAAGTCCTACACTCTAAACCCCAAAGTAGAAAAATTGACGCACAAAAGTAGGAATTGACAGATTCCTGTATTTCTGTATATATAAGGATGTACTTACAAACTACACTTTTTTCAATAATTTTTTTTGATTTTAAGGCCAGACTAACAATTTTAGAATCTTTAAAGCCATATTTAGTTTTGGGATGCTTTAAAATCTTTGAAAACTTGTTACTCATACTTATAGTGTTTTGAAAATGCTTTTTCTTGCACAATATCATGGCATTGTTTTCAATAAGCTTCGTATATATACAGAAATTTAGTATAGCCACTCCTAATCGATCAATCACTCAAATTTCTTATCAGTAAAAATCAATACGAAGCTTATTGAAAACGATGCCATGATATTGTGCAGAAAAAAGCATTTTCAAAACACTATAATTAAGCGCCTTTATCTTCAATAGTTTCAGAGAAAAGGATTTGTGAAATTTTGAAAATTACAACCCTGCTATAAAAAATCAGGTGAGAAATCAGGTGAAAAATCAGGTGATATTTCACTTGACGTTTTGACAAGAGAAATCACCTGATTTCTCATGTGATGAAAACTTCGTTTTTTATAATTAAAAAAATGTTTAAAATCCGAATTACGTAATATCTAGCGTGACATATATGTGTTACCATCCGGATGATAACACCTAAACAGGGGGCCTAAGGGAAGTTATTTACATTTTAACAATTTTTTAACTAAAAAAAAACGCTAAAATTTAAATAAATTCGCT
The DNA here is from genome assembly GCA_900490025.1 of Megastigmus dorsalis. Classification (NCBI taxonomy): domain Eukaryota; kingdom Metazoa; phylum Arthropoda; class Insecta; order Hymenoptera; family Megastigmidae; genus Megastigmus; species Megastigmus dorsalis. Next base: position 19,224 of record UELU01138958.1, read on the forward strand.
TAGGCCCCCTGTTTAGGTGTTATCATTCGGATGGTAGCACATATATGTCACGCTAGATATTACGTAATTCGAATTTT
>UELU01138959.1:8322-20927 GCA_900490025.1 Megastigmus dorsalis
CTCTCTCTCTCTCTCTCTCGTTCTCGCCTGCTTATTTATTCTACGCCAGCTGAAAAAGCAGCTGATGCAGGGCTTGTTTAGGAAGGGAGATGAGCCACCGATACTCTGCTTTTCAATAGTTTGTGCCACGAGCAACCAGGTTTTGTCGTGCACTTGCACGGATACTTTATCAAAGTATATATATATATATATACACATAGGAAAATCGCGTTTGTAAATTGTTAAATTTCGTAAATAAGAGATTGGCGTGAAAGGAAAAGATGTAAAGATAAAACTGGGTTTCGACTTTATTTTGTTTTAATTTAATGGGACGAATAGCATTCGTCGCTTACTGAATTTTTTATGATTAAGCTCATCAAATTATGCACGCTAATTAAATGCCCAGTAAACGAGTCGAAGCTTTCGCGAATAAACGACACAAAAAAGAAACTCCATTCGATCGGCAAATCGACTGACACGACTCTCAGAGACCTAGATACAGAGGGAGATAGAGAGAAAGAGAGCGAGGGATTAGCTAAATTTGGCCAATGGCTGGTTAGCAAAGGAGACCTGCGGTCGAGCGAGTCCTGCGCGAGCCATAAAATTTCCTTCTAAGTTATAATAATGTCGTTACACGGGAAACTCGTCCCAGGCTCGGCAGCGGCGCGCGAACTTTTAACCGTGAATAATGGAAGAGACGCTTCAGCCCAACGCGATTATTTCTCAAGAACAATGGACCCGAGGCTCCGAAGGGGGGTTGAGAGAGGAGGAGGAGGTTGAAGGTGAGGTGAGGTGTAGGAGCTGGCAAACTTGATTCTCTCCTTTCGCCTTTTTGTCCTCGCGCGCCTCGACCAATCAGCCCTCGGTTCTCTGTACTCCTATAGGTGCAAGATGGAGAGAGAGAGAGAGAGGGAGAGAGAGAGACTTTGGCGCAAGTACACCCCAAATGGGCTTTCTTTTTCTACCGATATTTATCTAATCGAACTTCTTTCTTGTTCCGCCTTTTTATTCTCAGGTGGGTGGGCATTTTTTACAGACGTCCCCTGTACACAAAAGGGTTCCGAGGATAAAGGATTAGTACTCGTTAAATGTTATTGCCTCGACTTATTAATTGGACAGCATCATTAACGATCTATCACAAAGGGGAAGCTCTACAGTGTCCCTACTCAAACACCTTTTTTCATCTCTGGCGCGGGAAAGAAAATCTTCGCAGATTGATTATTTCAAATATTTCAATCTCACTTTAAATCTTTTGCCTCAAAATTCAGCAATTTTTTAATAACTAGATTAAAAAAATGACTAGCACTGCGGGGTTCTTAAAGAGTCCGTCATGAGAACGAAGTAGAACACATCATAGGACACGAGTGAGAGAGAGAGAGAGAGAGAGAGAGAGAGAGAGAGAGAGAGAGAGCGAGAACGAGAGCGAGAGCACACAGTAGCCGTGAGTAACGCAATATCACTCGAAGGAAGCTCCTCTCCTCAGCCTCTCTCGCACAATACGTCGCGGTAGACGGTATAACTTTGCACACTCCCTCTTCCTCGGCAAAGTGCCGTTGAACTGGCACAGCCTAGCCAGAAGAGAGAGAGAGAGAGAGAGAGAGGGGGGGGGGAGACGCGCAACTTGGCTAACTTGCGAGGTGCAGTTGTGTCAACTGCTACGTCGTCGTCGTCGTCCTCGTCGTCGTCGCCGTCGTCCTCGGTTGGCGCGCATATATACGTAGGGGTCGCTCCTCGGTAGCTCTGGCCAGCCCTGCTTTGCTTTGCGGAAGCTCGGCCCGAGTAATTTCCGCATTGTCGTTAAGTTAATAGGTCTTCGCCCTCGGGTCCTATCTGGGCTATATACTCGCTCGCTAACGCGCCTCTGTGTGTCCATATATACTCCTGTGTGTGTGTGTGTGTGTGTGTGTGTGTGTGTATATATATATATGTGCAGTGCTCGCATATACGCAAGATCAATACGCAGAATGAATGTCGAATGAAGAGGAGGTGGGTGACGGTGGTAGTCGTTCTCCAGCTTGTGCACCACCCAGTTCTCTGCTCCTTCTCTCCTGCATCCCCCAATCATTCCGGTTCATCTGTCGATGGTCCAAGTTTTGGCCGAGTCTGGGGTACCGCGATTTTTCTTTCACGAGCCATGACGTCTCCTTCTCTTGAGAGAGGGGGTATACACCCCCCTTTACAACCATTGTACGATCTTTGGGCTTTATTGTGCATATATAGTTGCATTGTGCAAGTCCGACGTAGCTGGCCAGATATTACGGGAGATGCGTGGGGGCTAGGACGGCAGCGATATTGCCAGACCCCTAGATTTGAATGCGATGCGGCATTGTGCGACTTTGGCTCGCGACGTTGTTTATACGATTTTTTTTGCACCCTGGTGGAATATATATCGATGGCTCGGGCGCGAACTTTCAAGACGCTTTGTCGGGGGAATATATATGAGGTTGTCCCGTTTCCGAGGTGGCGATAGTTCGTGAATTGTTGGTATATCCGATCTTTTTAAAACTCCAGATATCCGTCTAATTTTATTCTGTCCAATAAAATATAAAAAGTTTTATCTTGAGAAAGACAAAAATACAGAAACTTCTGAATTTATATATATATATATATATATATATGATAGATGTCCAACTACTTAGTTAGTGAAAACAAACATAATTTCTACTGAAATACTAAATTGATGACTCACAAATTAATAAATTTAATTTTTAGCAACATATTATATGAAATATAGCTATTTATTAATTTGACCTCCGAAAATTTTTCTGAAAACATTAGCGATGGGTTACATCGCTTAATGCAGAAATCGGTTCGCTATTGTAAAATAAGCCTTAGCGTTTTATTGTCATTGATTCTAACCGAGATAATTTTTGTGATTGCAGACAATGTACGAGTTGGAAAGGTACCTGAAGGACGAGCCAAAGCTACAGTCGTACAAAAAGCTCCCCACGGAGCTGGACACGGCACCGTGGAATTTATTCAGGGCACCGCAGATCTGGACCGCCACCACCGGTACCACAAATGCACAATTCGAAGCCTCAATCAAAATGGAGGTCAGTAGCAATAATAATACTAGTGCGCGGTATAAAAATAAATGCTCCCGGATGAAAGCGTTGAAAAATAACAAAAATATTTGCCGTCGGTCTACCGAATTCAATGCGGTAGTTTGTGAGCTGTTGTTCGGTCGAATTACCCAAAAACGTAAACTTTTATTTTGGCAGTCCTATATGTGAATTATTTGAAAAATGTTTAACAAGCAAATCATTAAATTATTAGAAAGATAGTACATGAAAGTCACATCTGTAAGTGTATGATGACTAAACAAGTAGTAACGTAGGAAATAAGTCAGGCAGTTACGTAGCACAAAGATCTAAGGTCAACATGTTTCTAGCGTCATATAGTCGCTTTACTTTTTACTTAATCTGCAAAAAGCAGGATTTTGGATTTAACTAAAATCGCGTTGTACTTCAAGCGGCAGGAAATTTAAATTGCAAGAAAGTTATTCGGCGTATACTTAAAATCGGTATCCGTACGTTTCCATCCAGGTGACGACGTCGACGGACGACAGGGAAACGCTGTGTCTAGAAGACATCAAGCTGAGCCCGGGCGATCACAGTCACAACGGCCGCGACAGGGATCTCGATCGGCACCTGGACTCGCTGTCGATGTCGTCGGCGAGTTCGGCGTGCTCGGCCCTCTCCTGGGACGGTTCGCCATCCCTATCCTGCAGGGCACTCATCCTTAAGAAGGAGCCCAGCGAGGACCTTGAGGAGGACGAGGAGCACGAGGTGAGGCTCAATCCACCGCTCCCTAGCCTTACACCTTGGGCAGTCGAATCGAAGGAACGTAAAACGAAGCATGAAATTCTGGTTTTGCAGGAGATCGAGGAGGAGGAGGACAGCGGATGCGAGGGCGAGGGACAAATTCTCACGCCACCATCGAGTCCGGAATCCGGACAGGGCCACTCGAACTCGAGTCACTCGTCGACCGGCAGTTCGATGCTCGACGTCCACAATCTCAACCTTCACGGAGCCAACGGCAGGAGCGCAATCGTCAGGGTCACCGCCACAAACGCACAAAGTGTCGCGAGGTACGTTACGCGCTAACCTTCCCTATCGCAGCGGAATTCACCGCGGAACATTGTTAAAATCCAACGTGCGCGTTGCTCCAGATTGATCTCGGTAGCGACAAACGGCTTCCCAGCGGTGAGCGGCACGACGCAGCACCCGCACGCCACGACGACAGCGACGGTGGTCGCGGCAGGCCACGTCAGCGTCAACAACAGGCATCACGCGAGGAGTCACGAGCACAGTCCGCCCGACACGAAGCGCAGGATACACAAGTGCCAGTTCCCCGGCTGCAAGAAAGTATACACCAAGAGCTCGCATCTCAAGGCTCACCAGAGGACGCACACGGGTGAGTTCATCATCTCCGATCTCACATTTACTCTGTCCCGATATGCTGCCCCTCTCCTGATTTCTGCGTATCGAATTTCGATTTCATTGGGCTGCGAACGGGTGGAAGAATATTAATTGGCGTGAAATGGGTATTTTTGGTAAGTGGGCTGATGCGATTAAGCACGGGTCAAGAATCGTATTGCATATTTCAATTGGACCTTCTGTGATTGAATTATTTTACGCTTGATCCTACTTAAACAATTAATTATTGTCCTTCTGTTCTGAATAACTAATTAATTGAATAATTTTATTTTAAAATGCCATATCATATCGTAAGTTCATAGCTGAAATATTGATGGCAGGCGACACATTTCGTTGAATAAAAGAAACACTTTTATCATCTGCAACTCTTCCCAATCTGTCCCATCCAAAGAGTCTGCACCGAATCATAAAAATAATTATTTTCATAATGTACACGCTACTCCAATATTTATCCCCTCACAAAACTACACTCCAATCGATCGCTAAACGCCAACAAATAATCCTCATCAAAACCAAATCATCTCTCAGCTATAGGATTCAACGCCGCAAATAGTCGAATCCACGCGCTCGTGGCGTAAATAAATCGTTCGCCGCGGCAAAAGCAAACAATCGGATGAGATAGCGGAGCCAATAAAGTCTGCGGCGATCCTCTTCCCCCTTATACACTTATATTTTTCTCTTCTCCGGTGCAAACACACACACACTCGTGCAGCACCCGCCGCAAAAGACAAAACGTCCGCAACGAAACCCGACCACCGCTATACTCGCGGGATATCTGCCCCTCCCCCCTTTCCTTTCTGCAACCCTTATCACTCCCGAATAACGATGCATAATTAATCAGAGAGAGAGAGAGCGAGAGAGAGAGGGTCGTCGTGTAGCCGCGTTGTGCAAAATTGCTGCCTCCCCTCGTCGACTACGCGATGCCTATCTATGTATGCGAGCGCGCCTCTTCTTCTTCCGCGCGGAGCACGTATGCGTAGGCGAGAAACGAGAGGAGGCGGCCCGCCACTGCAAAGGAAGACGGATGCGGTATTAATGGCCGAGGCCGTGACTGCGCGCCCGGGAATTGGCAGCGAAAGAGAGAGAAAGAGAGAGAGAGAGAGAGAGAGAGAGAGTATGACAGGCTTATGTGTCTAATGCGGCTTCTACGCGAGTGCACAAATAATTCAAAGACAGATTGTGTGTGGGGTAACGGGGCGCTCGAGGATTCGGTGCGTCGTTAATGCTTTTTTTTTCCCTTTATTTTCTACATCTATCTGCGCTTTGTCTTATCTACGTAGAGGAAAAGGTACGCGTTTATCGGCCGCTACTACGTCACTTCTTCTTAGATACCCTCGCTCTTTCTTGGGCTTCTGCGCGCCTGTACTCTCGGCTAATAGAACAATAAATAAACTTCGACTTGGCTTCTGACAAATCTTTCCAATTAAAGCGTAAACGAGATTGGATTGCGCGGTCGCTAAGCTGTGATTAAAGTTGTTGCTGGCGCTGCATCGAAATAAACACGAGTATTTTTCCGCGAACAGCTCGTCGCTCGTTTCATCTCTGATTAGCACCAGCAGTTGAGGGAGGCTTTTTGAATAAGCGCGACCCTTCTACTCTTTGACGGACCAAATGCAAATCAAAGCTTATTCGAATTCGAGGTTAGCCATAGCGGAGGAATAACTGCGGTGAGCCCAGTCCAGCAGTCTGGCCCTTATACCTCGAAAGCCGCGAATTGCTTAACGCCAGTGATAGTTAAGTAGAGGCGCGAGGGAGAACCAGAGGAAATGCTGCATATATATATATATATATATATATATATTCGCCGCACCTACCAGCGATGGTATTAAAATCTGCGCCAAGACTTATATTGCTGACTATCAATTGCGATGGTTACTTTTAATAGTGTAATTTTAAAGCCTGAGTTACATTTGGACTCTTGAGAATATATGTATGGCTCTTTGGTATCCTTTCAATTTTTATTAAAGTTCATTTAGTTGTTCTTTAGAAATTGAATTTTTTTCTTCTTTTGATTCAAACAAGTAGTTGATTTTGAGAAAACAAAGTTTTGTGAATGTTCAATATATTTTTTGTGTATACAGATTAATTTAAGTGAAGAAAAAGAGTATTTAAAATATCGTAGTTTCTCCAGAGTAAATACTAAATTATTTTTCAAGAGTTTTGTTTGCAATACCCGTCGTCAATATAAGCTTATTATTTATAAAAAGAAGACAAGCAGCGTCGACAATAAACCAAAACATGTTGTTTCAATCAAAACAGAAAACTTTTCAAGCGTCTCTCTCCAAGCCACACATTCGCCCATCCCTCTCTCCTCGCGCCAGCAAACTTTCCGTCAACTCGTCTGAGCGACAAGCTTCTTCCCCAACAAAGAACCACAATTATCTCTCCCGTTCCGATCGGCAATCAATACGAAGAGTCTTTTTGTCCGCATTCGAACTAATTAATTTAAGATAGAGGCGCTCACTTAATAGCAAGAACAAATCCGCAACAACTATATCCGTTTCCAAAAATTTGGTCCAAGTCCCTACTCTTGTAATACAATTTGACGCTTTGTGTCGCGCCTCTCCACTCTCCCTCTTCCTCCCTCCCCCCCGTATAGATGCAATCTAATTGTTTGTAAGCGCCACGCTCGTGCTTTATGAAAGACTTTGAGAGATCTCTCTCTCTCACTCTCTTTCCTATGCCCTCAGCGGGAGTAATCGAAAAAGCAATGGTCGGAAGGAGCGCGCGTCGAGTGTATAGGAAAGAGGGCGTGGAGGAGGAGGAGATTGAAAGAAAGTAACGGGTCGGGAGGTAGACTTTGATCTCCGCGTCTCTCGAATCGAATTTCGGTGTCCAAAGAGGCTCGGAAAAGAGTAGGAGGCAGGGGAGGGGGGTGGACACAGACGAAGCGGGACGAACGGACGGGGGATCCACCTCCGGCCTTCGTCTTTAAGGTCAGCAAACCGGCAAACGAAAAGGTTCTCTACGAGTCCGGCGGGACTCTCTGCTGCTTCTGCCGCGTCCTCGTCCTCCTCTACGGGTGGACTCGAAAGGAGACTTTCCTTGACTCTGTATTTCTCTCTATGTCTATCTCGCCATCTCTCTCTCTCTCTCTCTCTCTCTCTCCCTCTTTCTCTCTCTGTGTATCTTAGCGCGAGTTTACGGATATTGGTCGTCGCGGAATTATTTGGCGAATTGGGGGAATGCTGCTGCTGCTGAACTTCGGCTTAATTTTATTGGCGCTACTCTTGATTACGGAATCTCTCTCGGTGAAAAATTTTAGAGGAATTACGACTGGCGAGATAGTGCTTTTTAAAACTGCTTGCTCGTACCGTTAGAATAAATGACACAGTCTTAATATTCATATGTCAAATCAGATAAATATATATTTCATTAGTAATAATCACCGAGCATCACATGCGGATGTGGCGCTGTTGAAATATCTCATCCTTTCGATTTACATTACAAATTAAAGGAGCAAGCCGGTCGATGTTAATGACTTTTCAATGATGCCTTAAATGCTTATTATGATACGATCAAGTCATCCAAAATCAAAAGCAAATCTGTTACGGGCGGGTGGTATATTATAGGGATTTATTTGGCCTACAGCTACCGGACTAATTCCATTTTAATGAGCTATTAATAAACGATCTTTGAGTAAGGATAGCGAGGAGATTGAGAAGGATTTTGGTACAGGTGCAATATGGCTAGGGAGGTCTACCCGCGATGCTCTGCGTCGGCGCTCATGTGTGTGCGCAAGGTACACACACACACACACACACACACAGACCTTGAACAAATATTATCGCTATTATAATGCTCTTGGAGCGTCTTCATAATTTAGATCAACTTAGCCCGTCCATCTCGAAATTCCGATCGGTGTAATAAGACACACTTTAACTGCGCGCACTCCGTATTATACTGTTTAAGAAATAATATTAACGAGTAAATCAGCGCGACAAAGAGTGCAAAGCAGCGAGGTTAAAAATTCCACTTTGTCTTTGAAGCCTCCGCCGAGAGCAGAATATAGCGCCCGACTTATCGGCCCAATTTTTCACATTAACTCCCAAACAAGACAGCCTAAACGAGGCACGAGACGAGAGGCTCTCTCCGCATCTTTTGTATACAGATTTTACCGCAACCAGCCTCTCGTGGAGAAAACCAAAGCGAGAGAGGGAGCGAGAGAGAGAAGGAGAGAAGGAGAATATCGATTGTTAGCACGCGGCATGTCGCCGGAGATTTTCAATTACAGGGACTTTGCGTTTTAGTACTCCATTTCCGCGGCGCTCGCTCGCGGTAGCTCAGTCCCCATTGTTCTCTTTTTCTCTCTCTCTCTCTCTCTCTCTCTCTCTCTCTCGGTCGCGCGGCGCACATCGGAGACGACTTTGATCCTTGAGCGCTTCTCTCCCTCTCTCTTTCTCGCATATACACTGCACGCTAAAAGAGTGTACGAAGAGGTGCAGGGGGAGGGGGAGGGCCTTTTGTAAACAGCGAGGAAAAAGTAATCACCAGATAAATTCTGCGGTTCTCTCTGTCGCTCGCTCGCTCGTTCGCTCTTGTATATACGCCCGCCTGCAGGTATCAACCCTCTTTTTTCTCTGTCTCGCGGCTAAGCAAGCTGCCCCGATAAAAATCAACGGGGGAATTAATAAATAAATAGAGCGAGTTATTTGCGCGCCGCGGTGAGTTTGACGAACGACCGCTTTACTTTTATTTGCAGGAGCTTTTCGCGCTTTTCGCACTGAATTCATTTATAAGCGATACTATCGAGATTATGGTAGACCTGTATAGATACATGATAAGGAAATCGTAGAGACTCGTGATAAATACATAATTTTTCTAAAATAAATATTCTATTAGATAGATACTTTACATTTTGTAAAATTGTCTAATGCCAATTTAGAAAATACTCATAGAAAATTTAAGCATCGTAATATAAATGTATTTGATAGTGAATTGGAAACACTCAAGGAAAATTTTTCAATCCCAGAGGCATCTTGTATAAATGCATAAGCAAAAGCATCTATTTCGCTTATAATACGTAACATAAAAACATAAGTGTCCCTGAGGCAGAGAACAAGAATCGCAGAGCCACAATAGATTTTCACGACACTCCCTCGCTCGCGTAAACACATTTGCAGCAGAGCTCGTTCGAGAGCTTCGGTTTTTCTCGACGGCAACATTAACGTCACTGTTGATTTCTTCCTCGTAAATCCGACCTCGACGGCAGTGGCAGTCGGACAATGCGGCATCAGTTCCCCCCTCCCCTCCCCCTTCCCTCCCCTGCTTTAGAAATATACAAAAGTACTCCGCGGCCGCGCAATTGTGCAAAACTTCGTATAAACAGCTCTTGGCGGGCTGATGGAAAGTTTACGTTAGTTCGGGGATACACCGGTCCTGATTCCAAAAGAAGTCAGGGAAAGAGAGCGAGAGCGAGGTTCGTTTGTTTCACGCGGGGGCGGCTGTGGCGCAGTGGAAAACTTGGGGGGCTCCGCGGACGCGATGCATCGCCTTAATGCGATTCGTAAATAACGGCGGGTGTACCGCGGGCTTCGCTTTTCTTTTGCGTGCTATGAAAGGAGCTGCGACGCGGATGGGAGGAGGTGCGGAGGAGCAAAATACATAAATAAATATGGGTAGTGGCCAGTGGGCTGTGGGACGTGAAATATGACGTTGCGCAGTGGCTTGCTCTTACGCCAATAATTATTTCTTATGTTGCGAGAGGAATATTCGTTTTAAGGATAAGTGTACAGCTGGAGAATAATTTTCAAAATTAAGATCTCAATGGTTTTATACGCACGAAGATCGTGCTGTACTTTCCGGTTAAATTTTCCTGATTTTTGTTACGATGACCTTCCTTTTTACAAGGTTTACTGAACCTAAAAATAAACTTAGCAATAGAGATCAGCATTACAGTTAGAAAAGAATATATTTGTTATTTTCTGGGATTTTTCCAATATTGATATCGTTAAATTTCATTGCGCACTCGCGAAAAATACTTTTCCCACCCAAAATCTCAAGTCTCATTTTTTTGGAATATACGAGAAAACTTAACATATCGAATATCGAAATTCTGCGTCATCGGATTAGCATGTTAAATCGACTGAATTTTCGAAAATTTAGTTTCGTTTCCCGCGGCTAAAATACGGCCTCGCTCAAGCGATGCATCTGCTTGTAATGCACGTTCCGTGAATAATGGCTTCTCCCGTTGCACTCGGCACAAAAGAAGATTAAAAATCAAATCCCCTTCCCTTTAAAAAAAAGAAAGAGAGAGAGAGAGAGAGAGAGTAAGAGAGAAACGAATGCGGGAGAGTAAAAGAGACATAAATAAATATGTATAGTAGGAAAGACATAGAGAGAGGGAAAGAGGGGCGTCGCAAATACTAGCCAAGAGTGCATCTGCGCGATTGAACGCGTATCCTCTTACCTTCGACCGCAAATTCAAAGTCTCTCGCTCTCTCTCTCTCTCTCTCTCTCTCTCTCTCTCTCTCTTTCTCTCTCTTTCTCCCTCTCACTCGATACCGCAGGCGCCTGCGGTTGGGTTACGAGGATCTCCTCGTATCCGTCTCGACGTTAAACTTTATGTCCCATACAAGTTGGAGACGTCGCGTTGCTGCTGCTGCTGATGCTGCTGCTGTTGCTGGCCGCAATCCGCGAGCTCACCACCATTTTTCCAACAAAACTACATTGCGACTAAGAGAGATAGATAGATAGATAGATATAATGTTTATTTGTAACATTATACAAAAATTAGACGAGAGAGAAAGAGACAGAGAGAGACCGTTAGTTTTTCCGTAGAGGCTAAAAATATAATCTGCTTACCAAGAGTCGCGAGCATCTTTTATTTCGACGCCGATATATATATATATATATATATATTCGATGCGCTCCGTTTTTGCTGCTTCTTTGCGTAGGGAGCGAAAATTTCTTGTTCCATTTAGCGTACTTTGTGTAATGTGCGCGTTATTGTTGGAATTGGAATGTTAAAAATACGAGTAACTTCATTAACGTAAATATTATATGACAATTATTATCAATCATTTTTAGTAATGATAATAATAGATAAATTGATTTAAAGCACAGTTAAAAGTCCGTAAGTATAATTCAACCAGATTCGATCTCAGTTTTAAAGCGCAATTCGTCAAAGAAGCTCATTCCCCATTAACATTCCAAACAATGATTCCACCGTGGGGGAAATAAAAATACGCATAGCGACAGCAGCGGCAGTAGCAGCAGTAGCGAGACACCGCGCGGCAAATTGATCGCGATAAGCAAAGCAAATAACATTGATTTACAGCGTCTCCTCGCGTCTCCGGTTCGCGGAGCAGCTCGTCTCTCTCTCTCTCTCTCCCCCCTATAAGAAATATAGCTACTGTGCGCGCCCTCGAGAGAGAGAGAGAGAGAGAGAGAGAGAGCGAGTCTCGCTCGCGCTCTGAATCTTAAAAAGTATGGTAATTCCAGGGAAAATTTCACCTACACACGTGCAGGCGCGTCTCGCTGGGCTGCTGTCTAACGGTCTCCCAATCTAAAAAGGACCAAGTGCGGAGAAACAAAGCGAGCGAGAAAATTCGTCTCTCCTCGCGGCGTAAATGATATTCCGATCTCGCATCCGTTCCCACTCTCGCTCTCCTTCTTTCTTACACACATACCCCCCCCCCCACACACACACACTCACACACAGTCCGAGGGAGAATAAGCTTCGCGTGTATCTCTCTCCCGCGTCGCGTCTCTGCCTGGTCCTGGGATGCAGCGAGCAGCAGCAGGGAGGCGGAGAAGACGAAACAGTAGGGGCATGTCCTAGAAAAGTTGGGTTGAGAGAACGTAACATGTCGTACGCGCTAGGATTTCTTCGGAGCAGCAGCCCAGCGACCCCTTTCTCTCTGCTTCCGTCCTCCTACTCCCCATAAATTCCGCGCTTGTCCTTGCCTGGGAAGCGAGCGAGCGAGCGAACGAGCGTCGACACGATGTGGAGGGAGGGAGGGGGAGAAAAGAAAAGGGCTGTATATATATTGCGCCGCCGCGCCGCTTGCGAACTTAATAAAATGCAAAGGCGACGAGAAGGGACGAACGAACGTGAGAGGGAGCTGGAGAGGAAGGTGCAGAGAACGAAAAATATTCAGGACGGGGAAGCCGAGAGGGAGGAAGGATAAAAAAGAAAGAAGAAGTGCCGAGGTGGTGTAGAGAGTTGGGCGAGCTATGGAGGTG
>UELU01138961.1:0-15491 GCA_900490025.1 Megastigmus dorsalis
GTAGAGGAATTATACTTTAATCTGCTATTTGATTAATCCTATAAAAATTTAGCAAATACTTGCTACAAGAAGAAACCCATTCAATTAAAATAGAAATCTTTTAAATCTGCGACTAAAGTATTTCTGAAAATATTTGGCATATACTGACAATAAGAAGAAATCCATTCGATAGAAATAAAAATCTTTCATAAATATTGACTTATATACTTCATTGAAATAGCTTTATCATTTTTATCGTTACATTAATTTATTCTTGATAAAATTATATTCTTGTATGAAACAGAATCCTCCAGCCGCAAAAGGATTTATGCTTGCAATCAAATTCATCTTCTTCATTTCTAATTTATTCTTGCAGTTCAATTAGAAAAAAATCCTCTCGTATGAAACAACTTTTATTTCAAGGAGACAAAAAATAATAAGTTACGCAACTATAGTAAGTTGGTATAGTAAAAACTAACGATAAAAGGAGTAAATTACCCCTTAACACATCACCAACACTTGAATCAAGCGATGCTGCTTTTAAGAATTCGCTCATTGTCTTCGGTTTCTGAATTTTTGCGGTTAACGCTCGTGCGCTGTTTGGTAACGAAAATCAGACTAACGCGAGCACTTCTATTATACATAATATAATATAAAATCTATAGATTTTGGAAATATGTACTGTGAGTTTCAATGTTACGCGATGTAAACGAAGAGCTATTTGCACCTGATAAGGTGCTTGTGAAAGGACTTCAATTTTCTTTAGAAGGGAAATTAGCTACTGTTTCATGGAATAAGCTTTATCTACTTACATGAAAAAGATTTTGTCGTTCAGAAAATAAATTTAATTTTAAAGACAAACGCTCTTTTATTCGAGAGGGGGATACCTCTTGTAGAATTTATCTACTTACAGTAAGAAGATTTCATTTTTCAGCAAGCACGTAATCTTTTTGCCAGCCGTATGTTGGTTTAGAAGGAAGAGTTTTTTCTGCTAGAAACAAGAAAACCATAATTTAGAAAAGAGAACCCGGTTTCTCGCTTCAAGCAGATTTTATCTTGCCCTACGTAGATATCTCTCAAGCAGATTTTTCCTCTTGCGAGCAGTATCCATTTTTCTCAGTGTATATGCAAGGTTTTCACTGAATTTTAAATTAGTAAATACAAAAAAAGTATATTGATGAATATGTAGTAATAGTATGTGCAACTAAACTTCTTTATTATGTTTTTAAAAATGATATGGCTAAAAAGTGTAAATACTCAAAGTTGAGAATTATTTGAGAAATAATAACTACAAGTGTAAGCTTGAAACTATGCACAACTCTTCCAATTGTATAATAATAATTATTTTTGCCCGTAGTGTAAAAGCAACGTCACGCTAATTTTAATCTTTCTAGCTGACGAAAAGAAATTGAAACCAATTGAAAAATAAAGCTAACAGTGCTCGAGTCAATTTTTCGGGAACAACCGTCATAGCCATGAAATCTCAATTTGATTTGGAAGCTCAGTCGGTCAGAGCAGCAGCAGTAGCAGCAGCAGCAGCAGTCAGCTCGCAGCCGCTGTTTCTTCTGGCCATATATCGTATCCCGATAGCTGGGACTTGCTCCCTAAATGCGCAATCAATTCGAACCCGAGGCAAATCGAGTTTTCCCTAGTTCGTGCACGTGCACTAATTAAAATCTTGCGGTCCTTACGTAAGCACAAGTGGTCCGCACGCGGGAGCTCGCGATCGTAGCAGGACGAAACAAAAAGGCGTAAAGGCCAACTACGCGAGACGGCGAAACGCTCGGTCAATTCGTCCGCGCGTACTACGCTCCAGTCACGTCGATGATACAAATGAAGAAAAAGAAAAAAAAAGCGCGCAGCGAGAGTAGCATAATAGAAAAAGGAGGGACGAAAAGGAAGTGAAACAAGTCGACCTGCTTTTCCGGGTCTGCTTTTCGTAGACGCGCGCGCGGGCGGCGTTATGTGTATACACATCGGGCGCGTATCGAGGCCAACGTCGTTATTAAAATTACAAGTCGGAAAGCGGACGATCGACCCGAAAGCATATTTCGTATATCTGGAAGTTCGCGTGTTCTTTTTGCTCGCAGCAGCTCCTTTGAGTGCTCTCGCTTGCCGCTGACTCCTTCAGTTTGAATGTTTTGATCACTGCTTGTTTATGCGTGCAGCAGACAGATACGGTAGAAAAATTCTGGTTCCTCGCGCATGCCATCCATTCGGTACACCTACCTACTTATGCGATTACTAATAATGAGATCTGACTCTGCAGCAGCTTTCGATCGACTCCAACATCAGCGCGTGTATTTTCAATGATTTCTGATATCGTATTTAGTTTCTTTATATTGGTATCGATGTCATCTATTTTAGTAATACGGTTAAGTAGATTGATATGTAATTAAAAGTAACTTAATGACATTGATTAAGTGATCATTATCTTTTTTGTATATTTGCATGGCACAGTTTTAAAAATGAATTGCTAACACAATTTATATTAAGATTATTTATAAAGGCAATAAATGAAGTGAACCGATCGTCAGAGAACCAATAAGCGGTTCTTTATTTAATTTGGAGAAATGGCAACGTTTTGAGGGTAACGAAAAATTACCCTCCTCATCAGGCTGGCTAATAACGTTAATTAACACGTGGTTTGGTATGCATGAGAAAATAAACAAGCTAGTTGATCAAATTCCAGCATTACTTTTCGAAAGTATAACACATAAATTTTTCTTGGATCCCACAAAAAACATAGAAGGCTATGCAAAGAGGCACTTGTATTCGCGAGGCCCAGGAGAAAAGTAACTCTTGCTTTTGGTCAACTATAGCTTGCCTATACTTATAATCCTCATCATGCTCAGAACAAGTTTATGACCTTACATGACAATTTGTAACTGCACATCTTTTTATAGCAATTTTGTTATGCAACTCGTATGATAAATTACGTCAAAAAAAAAAAATATTTTTAAATTTTTTCAATCACATGGGAAAAGCAGAGAAAAAAGATATGCGTTGCATTGCGCAAGCATATTCAAAGATATTAATGAATGTTACGAATCCGCAAATCAATATTGAAAAAGTCAAAGGTATACTTTCATTTCTGCATAAAGGCTCGGGAAATTGAAAAGGTAGCAAAGGTATAGGTTAGTTTTGATCTCGTCCTTAATCAAAGGCGACTGTCGAACAAGTGAATGAATTAGGTGGAAGGGAGAAAAAGAGAGTGAGAGTCTGTAAAGGAGTGTAAGGGTAAGAAAGAGAAGGCGTCGTGGAGGCAGAAACTTTTGCAGTTTTAACTTTTGCGAAAGTTTTCTTAAAGTTTGCCATTCAACTGCCATTTCTCTATTTATACTTATCTTTGCCGACCGACCCTGAAGAAAGACTTTTCTTATTTACGCGCAAAGCCACTACGAAAATTACTATGCAGAACAGTATCTCGTCCAAAAGATACTAGATTCTTCTAGTAAATGCAGTTTCTTTTCATAATTGACTATTGTATATTGTCAGCAAACCAATTTTAATTAGGGGCATGGGATAGTAAAAATGGAAAAAATAATTAATATCATGATAATGTTTAATATAAAATACAAATATGCACAACATACAATGAACGAAGTCATATTTTATTCCGATTAAGTCATTTCTGAACTCCCAATACTGCGCACATGCTTAATATAAGCCATAGGTTCACGATGAAGTTTTCAAGATCACCTTAAATTTTTTTATGAGTTCTGGCATATATTGTGATAAATAATATGTATCCATTCCAATTTTTTTATTATAAAATTAAAATTTTGAATAATTTTACAATTAGTCTTCTTACATTCTCTAATTTTAGCAATTTTTGAGCAATTTTTTAAACTTAATTAAACGAAATTTTGGAAATATTGATCATAGTTAAAAAAATACATCATTGTTTGTATGTCCAAGAACATTCCATAAATATTTCCAGATGGTTCAATGAAAATTTAATCAGAGGAGTATTTAAATTATAAAATTAAGTAAAAATTAAATTCTAAGAAAATCATTGTTTTATACTCTTCAGTTAATTATATTGGTTTAAATAAGAAAGTCTCGTGTTTCTGAGCTTAACAATACTTTGAAAAACACTTTAAAAAATTATGTAAAAGTTCTTTTGGAATAAGAAAATAAGATTTTTGAAAAATTTATTTTTTGGTCAGAATTGAGCAAATTTCAGAATCCCTTTCCCTTAAATGCTTGGGATCTCTTATCCAATTTTGGACATGATTATATTTAGACTTGATTACTATCCTTAGGGTAATATATAAGTATGAAACAAAATACCACAAACAAATAAAATATCATATTTGAAAAGATAAAAGAAACTAACGATAAAAAGTTTATTAAAAACTATTGTCTAATTATCTTAAGATGATTCTTTTGCAAAGAGGTCAAAAGTTTGACCTGCATTTTTTATATGTAGCCGCAACAGTAGTCCGGTCCCTTTTTAATCTTCATATTTTTTGTACGCTTTCTACTGAGATGTGTTTTATTTGTACTCCCGACAAGAAATTTTTATACTCCGTTGAGGTTTGCGTTAATCACATAAAAATATATTTTGTTTACATTTTTAAAATGCGTATTAAGATTGTTAATAGGTCTTTTATGGCTGAAAAACTTTATTTCAATAGTACATTCACTTCCTGTCTAAAATTCAAATTCATTGATTATGATGCTATTTTTAAAGCGTTGTCGATAATCCATACTTCATCGCTCGCTTTTGCTCAAGTAGCCGCTCGATATAATGGAATTTTAATTATTCTAGAAATTTAATTTCAATTATTTGTGATCATTTATTTAATTCTCGAGAAAATTTAAAAAGTGCTTAAATACTGCATACATTACATAAAAAGAAGAGGTAAAAAATTTTGGTAAATCGTTTTCAAAAAGATTTAATCGGAAAACTGGTTCGTATATATACAAATATAGGATGTTAACAGGTTGTAGCATGTAGATAAAACTAATTTCGCAAATATTATAAGCTGCGAAAGGTATTTTGAATAACACTTATTTATAGAAGTTATATCTTCATCTTTTTTTATTCGATATCGATATTCATTCCTTATAATGAGTAAAAATTATTTATGGTTATCAATTATAAACGTTTTTAATATAAATCAATAACGTGTAAATAAATCGATAAAATGTTTAGCAGTAATTAAGTTTCCTTAATTCCTTAGATTCAGAAACGATGTTGCAACAACATGATAGAGAGCACTTAAATTTTCTCTTTTCGAGACGCCGAGAAAAGAAGAGAAATAAAATTGCCCCGTGACAAATTCAATAAAGTTGACTAAAACGAGTGTCGTCGCGCATTCGTTAGCATAAAAACGTTGATCAGAAAAATTGAAGGTGTTTAATTTTTACTTTCTTTTGTCGTTAAAAAATTTTTTCAAAAAGATTAAGATAAAAATTTCTATTTTATATTAAAAAAGACTTCTGTGAATAATAAATTTTCGCTAATTTTTATCTAATAATGTTAATTCATATAAACTGTATCAATAGTTTATAGGGCCTACTATTAACATGTTGAATAATCACTTCAAGTGTTTCTTTTTTAACGCATGCAATGGATATTACCCTTTCTCATGCCTATTTTCCGAACGCAAACTATATTTTCGCACACTTTCCATATGGGAGTGACAAAGCTAGCTGTAATGTATGCATTTGTGCTTATAAACTAGGCACGAGAAAATGAATTATATTGATGCAGTTTAAAAGAAAAAATATTGTGTGTAACACGCGCAGGAAATAGGTTAAGAATAATAATAAGAATAAGAATAAAGCTGGAAATACGATATTCCAGTCATGTGTAGCTTGCAGCACTCACCTGCGACCATCGAGCACAACATATAAATAAGTTGTCTAGAAAACAATATATCATTTTCACAATTCCTCATATCCCAATTCAAATCTATAGGGGAGAGCGGAATCGGACTAGCTACGTTGAACTTAAACGTAAATAAGTAAAATTCATTGGCGATAAAATGCATGAAAAGTTTTTATTTATGTAGCTATGGGTATTAAAAATGTGACTTAAAAAATTTATTGTTTAATAACAAGGAATATTTACGCAATAAAATATACATTAAAAAGTGTTCAAAAAGACATTGTCATTGAGTGGGCCATATTAAGTTTACATTATAATGCGTAATTTTAACAGTTTAATGAAGTAATACCGAAAAAATAAAGTTCTTTGTACCTTTCCTCACTTATTAACACTATTCAAAGGTTAGATGAGGTATCTCGATAAATATCGTTTTATTGAATGACATTGTTCGGTTTATGACGAGGTTAGTTTAGCAGTCGAAACGCGGGACTCCTTAAATTAACTTTCACGGCAGCCAATGTCGCTCTCCACTTTTGTTTTCTTTTATATAGAAATAAAGCAAAAGAGATTAACTATTCAGTAGATAAGTTCAAAATAATATTACTGATCGTTTTCTTACTTCATTTTGAATTTCCAAAATTATTGTAAAAATTATCGAGGTTTTGCATCGAAATTTAAAATATACTTTTAAACTTTTTATTGCGATTCTTTTCATCTTTCTTTCTGACTATCAAATGCTTTATATAATGCTTGTTAAATCAAAATAAAAAAATTACAATAAAATAGCTCATTTCTCTAGAAAAAGAATAACCAGTTTTTCCACCTAGCCAATATAGCCCCTCTCTCCCCTATCACTTGAAAAGTGCAAGTAGGTATATTGACTACAATCATAGTTAATAATAAATCCACTAAATTACTAAAGATTAAATGAATCAAATTAAAATACTAAAAGATTAAGAAAATAGGATGCAATACAACCTGTAAACGGAAAAGCTCTCATACGAAATTAAAAGAGGCAATACCAGGTGGAGGAACCAGGGATCGAAATCGACCTTTCGTCGATCTTAATAGACGCAAATTTGTAGCCCAGCTTTCTAGTCAGGCTCGCGCGATCGCATATAACGATCCTCTTATTACGTGTCCCATCTCCGTATCCCAGTGTGTCATCACGACAGAGGGAGTGAAAGCGGTATGCACAGTGGCCCAGATAGCACTCAATACGATCGAACGCTTCGATCGCCTTAGTTTGCAGAGGAGCAGCACCTGCATATATGAGAAAGAGACAAAAGAATATCTAACAAGTGCTGGGAAAAAAGACAGTGCTTTTTACAGGTCTAAATTAAGGTGTTGACTTTGAATATACTGCTTATTAAATCTAACAGCTCAATCGCTTTTTTATAATTATGCTTGTCATTGTTAGTTATTGCACTGGCATTGAATGTTTTAAACGAGTTTTGTTTAATTCGGGGAATTTTTGTACTTACATAAATTGACGAAAACACATTAAGTTAAATCATATTTATCTTTTTCGCACTGCACGTAAATTATGTTTGCAAGTGATATAATGAGATAAAGTTGCTATGAATTGCTTTACCGCTGCGCATCCTCAATGAAGGCATAACCTTCTTCGTTCCAAATTTTTAAACGCTTCGCTATTATGCAGATTTTCCTCGGCGCTATCAGAATTAATGGTTATGAGTAATGTGTGCTAATTTTTCGACGATCTCGCCAAAAATTATTGATTTCCTTACATTCAGCAAGATAGTGTGGGAACTAACAACATTATCTGCATGACAATCAGAAAATCGGTATTCGTAATGAACATACTTAAATGTAGGGTAAAGCGGAGCAATGCGGATCACTGGGCAATTCCGATCGTCCGTACTTTAAAATAAATAATAATTTGTATGACTCAATGCCAATCTTATATCAAAGTAAAAGTAAAATATTACTTGTATTAAATTCTAGAAATATCTTATTTTAATTTATTGAATAATTATACAAGATCTTAGTTTTTAGTGAATTTTTTATCTAAGAAAACTTATTCATTAAATGAGTTTTATAAACATTTTTCTAGTAGCAAGCAATGTTAGTTTTATTATAATAATATTTTAGAAGTATATTGCAGACTGAAGTTAGAGATAACAGTAGATTAGTAAAGTTGATCGTAAATTGCAATAATTTGCCTAAAATCGAGTTTTGAAAAATTCAAAGGTTTTAACACTACTTTTTCAATAGCGATATATTATTAAATAAACATTTTAAAAATAAAAATAATCATACTTCTTTGATAGATATTAACAAAAATATACTATTAACGTTAAAATAATAGCAATAATATACGCCAATACATGTATATATATGTAGGTTCTATTAAGTTTGAACCCCACTTCAGTGTCAAAATCGCATTTTTCCCGCATTCGGGTACTTACACCTCATATACATTTTCTAATTGGCAAGTTTTTATAGTATTATGAAGCCGTCACCGTTTTTACATTAATGTCTGCTTTATTGCCATTATCATTATTCTATGAAGGATGCTTAACAAAATTAGGTCAACTCATTATTTAACTAATGCAGTAAATGTGTAATTCCAAAATTATGTACATAAATTAGTCATTTTTTATTAATTATTAATGGATCTCTCACCATGTAGATCTTAATTAGATATTTTCCATTTTACAAATTTGAAAATTTTCATCAATTCTTCAGTCCGTTATATTTAATTAAATGTTGAAAAAATTTTATTCAATTCGTTGACTAACATAAAAAAATGAGGAAATTTGTATTCGATTTTGATTACAACTAGTACATTGATGAAACCTAGCATATCTGACTCTATATCGCTTCAAAAGACATTCTCCTTTTTAGAAAACCCACACATACATCAATGGAATCTAAAAACATCATTTTAACATAAAAAAAACTCAACTCTTTAAAGCAAAGCCATCAGACGAAGCACACGATTTCCGGCAAATTCCTAATTTGAAAATTACCTACGAAAGCTCGGCAAAACAACTAGCCCGTAAATAAAATGTAAATGGTGGTGGGCGCGGATCTGCCATGTCTCCGCGTATAACAAAGCCCGAAAATATTGACAATATGCTTTCTTCTGCTTTACATTTTGCGACGATAACGACGCTCAATCTATGCCAGAATGTTTCGTGGCTCGCGAAACCTTCGCTATCCACGAATAGAGAAATTTGTCGTCGATTGCTTACTTGTAGTAGCTGTTCTGGAAACGTTGCTCTGCCTTCGAATTCTTTAACCTCGTTTCTTAGCCTGACTGAAAACTTTTATAGTGGTGTACCATATTATACTTATGAGTGTAAGATTGTTTTAAGCAATAATGTAAGCAAATGGAATCCTATTTGAAGATTTCATTTTCTATAGAACTTTTTGTAATTACAGTTGGATATTAAAACTTCTTGACTTTCTATTTGCCAAAGAACTCTCAATCATAAAAATTGCATAATTTATAATTTTAAATCAATTCAAATTTGAAATCGAATCGATATTTATAGTTATATAAACATTGACATATAATTCTATCAGCTTCTTCCATTATCAAGGAAGCATTTTTGATAAAATTTTCAGACACTTTCATCAATACTTTAGATGTGATTTTTGGGTTTTCGTAAAATAGAGTATGCAAGGGCCCTTTCATATATTGTAAAAGTATATTTATTTTACATTAAAGTTATATATTCAAAATATGCTACTCAAGTCGTGGTACATTAATTTATGTTATTATTAGAATCGAATAATTGTATAATTAGAAATACTAATTTGAATAGTTAAAACAAACATTTCTGTAGAAAATTAAAACATTTAGATTTTTTACGATGTACCATTTGTAAAGATCGTTGAATGGTTTTTTTGGGAGAAGTAAATGGAATCTTGTGTTTAAATCAACTTTACACTCTTTAAATTAAAACTGATAGGGTTGCAAGTCAATATGCAATACGAACCGAAAAGATGAAAGACGTTGGTGGTTAAAATATGCAACAGTACCTCTCGTATCTTTCCTAAATCAGGGATTTTTCTTAAACAGCAATAGATAACGATTTGTATGGAAATTTATTAGGT
Organism: Megastigmus dorsalis; assembly: GCA_900490025.1. Lineage (NCBI taxonomy): Eukaryota > Metazoa > Arthropoda > Insecta > Hymenoptera > Megastigmidae > Megastigmus > Megastigmus dorsalis. The sequence goes on from UELU01138961.1 coordinate 9,911, forward strand.
ATAAAATAATTTATATAATCCTTCAAAAATATAAAACATTTACAAATCGCACTTGGAAATATATAGAGTTTCAGACTATTTCTTTTGTGTAAATAAACTCATTTTCTTATATAGGCCTTCTTATAGTGAGCCTTTCCGCATCTGTATGCTTTTATCTTACGAATGCTCATAAAAAAGAGCAAATAAATAAAAAGAATCATACGAGTCTCATATTTGGTCAAGTTTAACCGGCATAAATCGTTAGTCTATTCTATCTTTGAATTACTGTGCAGCTAGTGCTGGCCTATTTTCATTTTTCTGTCTGAACCTTTCCATTTTCTCCAAATCTGAAATCGATCCTGTCGAGTAATACGAACGGATTCAGTCGGCAAAGGTTCTGCTGCAGTTTTTGGTCTGGTGGCTTTTGTGGTTGCACTTGTGGCGTTTGCTGCCACGGATGCTGCAGATTTTGCGCTTGCAGTTGTTAAATACTCCTGCATTTGTTGCTGCAACGGTTGCTAATAGCGAGACTCTACCACCTGCTGCTGTAGCATTTGCTGCTGAGTTTGTTGCTGCAACGGCTGATGACAGCGAACGCCTACCACCTTCTTTAGCAGCATGTGCTCCAGCGCCTGGCGCTGCAACTCGTGCATCATGGTAGATCGAGAAAGACTTTTCGAACCAGACAGACATTCAAATACTAAATAAACGTCCGAAAAGTCGACCCTTTAAAAAAGTGTGCTTTTATTGGTTCGAAAGAATCATTTTTTCTACATGACATGAAGTCGTATTGTTTCCTCCAAAACGAAGCTTTATTGTGATGGTGAAAAAAAATTTTTCAGATAAGATTACAGGAGTATGTTTTGAACATCCAGGAATCGATATACGCTATTTCTAAAAAAATTTTATGCATGTGAGTTCGTATAAAGGCATCTTTCAGATATAATTTTTTTTTACTAAAATGCACACACACACGTCCCTACGCGCGCGCGCGCTTGCATACACACATGTAAAACTATTTCCGGTATTTAAAATTTAAAATTAAAAAAAATCGCAAATTTTTATCGAAAAGTGCCACGGTACACACTTTTCCCAGGCTAGGCTCGGAAATAGGGGGGGGGGGATAAAGTTCAATGCGTTTTATGGGAAAATAAAAGGGCGCACTGATACGGACAAAATTGTTTTATTTTAGATTAAAGTAAAAATTCTTCAAAACTCTTTTTAATAATAGAAAAAATGTGCACTTTAAGAAAGTTTAAAATTTAAGTTTGAAATTTAAGAAAGAATTAAAAATTACAAATCATCTTCTTGCTAATAAAAAAGATCAAAATGAAAACTACAATGCACTATGAATGAAGAACTTTCTTAATGACACACTAATTGAGACATTTACCCTAATAAAGTACAAAGTATTTCCAAGAACTAAGAGAGAACGTTTTCTTACTTTAAAAATCATGGACAACAAAGCCTGAAAACATATACATATTTTCAGTTTCTGTCGATACTTGGCACAGTGTGAACCAAAGCTAAAATCACACATCATCGACAAAAAATTACGTACGCAATAAAAATTGCTGAGATTGAAAATAAATTATCAGATAACTCTCGATTATTCTACACTACAGTTTCACATGAGCCGATTCCTTTTATAAAGACGAAAAAAGCTTACCGCATCTCGCGATCGCCAAGTGCGTTTTATGTCCTTGCACTTTTTTCGCACAGATATGTACGCGGACTATATAAGATATAATATGCTATATATGATATATAATATAAGAAGGACATATGCAAGTCACGCGCAATGCATCTATTCAGGTTTTCGGCCAACTAACTTCCTCCCACTCCGTCACATAAGTCCGAGACTTTCTGGCAAGAGTTCCACTGCCATACTTTGCCGTAGTGCAGCGGAAGAGCAATGGGTCATAATTTACGATTTATTATCCGGCTCGTTCGTATCCGCTTTCCGCGACTCGCGCGCGTTCACCCCTTTCCTTCCAATCCCCGCTTCCGCAAGCACCGCACCCTCTCTCTCACTCTCTCTTTATCTTTCTGTCTATTTCTACTTCCACTGCTTCTTTTTACCGAATGCAGCCAAGCGCCAACAGTGTTATTTTGCCGTTCGAATCGAGCAGGGAGGGCTTCAAATTTCGTGATTCTCCCGGGTTGACGCTTTTTCATTTGCTGACCTATTCCGCAATTCTCTCTCTCTCTCTCTCTCTCTCTCTCTCTCGATCTGGAGAACATTCTGTTTATTAACCAATAAGTTGTCTCTGGGTTCAAGCCGTGGGTCCTGGTGGGCGTTCCTCTGAAAGCGGCTGAAAAATCGTTTTGACTGACATTAAAGTAGAATGCCCAGGGATAATGAATGCGGAGACCTGCGCTGAGGTCGTTGTTTTTTAACCCTACCGAAGCGTGCAATTTTTTCTCCTTTCCTCTTCATTTTCTACGATTCGCGTGGAAGTGTACTTCTGGGAGTTGTTTTTAGGTCGCTGATTATGAATTCGAATAGTAAAACTTTTCAATTTTGAAAATCTCGATTTATCGCGGCGAGATGAAGCTCATATATATTTTTTGCCCTTCCAAGTCGGTTGACGAGAAGTGGAGAGCTTGTGAAGCGATTAAAAAGTCCAATAGAGAATCTGATTTTAAATGTTCGCATCTCGAGTGCTAATGTTGCTAAACTTTTAAGTTGCACAAAGTTGTTCAAATTGTCCAACATTTTCGACCGCAGAAAAAGTTTACTCAGCCATTAAGATTCAACAGACCATTCCAAAAGACGCTTTGGAATTTTGAGTAAAAGTTTGTTCTTTTTCTTCTGTTACATAAAACTTTGTTATAAAATACATTAAATTATAGCTTATCCAAAAAGTTTATTTCTCTAACCATATAAGTATAGAAACAAATTTTTAATTTATTATAACCTATACTTGAGTACTCCATTACTTAAAATAATAATAAGAAATTATTAAGATCCACAATATTTATTTTATTAGTTGTTGCAAGTACGTACATGCGAGAAAAACTGTTATAAGTGGAATAGAAAGCTAAAATTTGTGCCTTAAATTTAGCGTTTATTTCAGTTGTAAAATTCGTCCAAATTTAGCTTAATTTATAATTTTTGAATGAAAAATGCATATAACTGATTTTAAAATGTAATTGACAACTTGCTGTTTATCCTTGTGAATTATACTTTTTGAAATTCTATATATTTTGATAAATGGACCTTAACTCGCTATAGGGTCCATTTGACAAAACCCCGCGACACGTATCTCATATTTCCAGCTGAAGAATGTCTCTGTAAAATTTCATCAAAAGCAGTTTCCCGGATCCCGTGACCTCTCCTTGTCAGCAGACCGCATGGAAACCAGCGCGAATGTAGGTGTTTTATTGTGATTGCTTCAGCATATAGGTATAAACATTTCGTCCCGCAGTGGATGAATATGTGCAAAACGTTCTGCGTTTATTGAAGCTGGATTTTTTCATTCAATCTTTTGATGATAAGTTTTTTTTTTAATACTAAATTGTTAAATTACACATAATAAAATGAAAGGTTTTCTATATAAAATTATGTACATTTAATTTAGATGCTTTAAATTTCATAAGAACTTATGTTTTTGTATAAAGCTACAAAATCAATAAACATACTTAAATTCTAAGTTCAATTATAGATTTTAAAAAAAAATTATTTGATGTTACGAAAAGAAATTGTTTGAAAACTAAAGCATAAAATCATTCAATTGAAAAAGGAAATATATTATTATTGGTAAAAAAAATATCCACCGTGATAAGAGCAGCGCTACTGAGCACTCATATATATATACATATATATATATATATACGATAGATATCTTGTCCAAAGTTAAATTTCACACGTGAACGACGTGTCATAGAAATATTTACTTGATAGTTACACCGATGATATATAATTTATAGACGAAGTGCACCTGTGTTTGATATTTGCATAATTTTAAGTATTTATTTAGTTAATAGAAACAAGCTACTATTCGTCGGTCGCTAACGCTCCCTCGGAATGTACTTATTTTAATTATTTTTTCTTAAAAAAGATGTGCAATCTTTATTATACTTCGTTAATTGTAAAAATTAGGTAAAAATAGTGAAGCTATGAGGCTTTAGTACATTAATACAGCAAAGAAAAAATAGTTAATTATAGTATTTAGTTTTTATAGTAAATTATTTTATTTTTTACAAATTGCATTTAGACATGATAATTGGGAATTTTTTAAATCATAAGTGTGGTGAATATATATTTTTAAATTTTGCTATGTTTTATTATTTGCAATATTATTATAAGTAAATAATTTTTTGGCATTATAGATATATATACAATAGACTTAGCATAAGAGTAAATTTACTTAATATTTAAATTTAAGAAATTATTATATATATATTAAGTTTATTATAATATAAAAAGTGCAGAACACATAATATACATTTTATTTTAAAATTTAGTTAATATATGTTATTAAATATTTGTGTTTATTTACAGAACACTATTAATTCTTCTAATTAATTGAAGTAAATTATAAGAAATGGATTTTTTACAGTTTTATAATTTTTATAAAAACATTACGTAAAAACAGAAATTTCATTTGAATTGATTATTCAATTATTTTTAAAGTATAACTCGTTAAAAAGATAGTTAAAGTCAGTCTTAATTAATTACACATTTCATTGAGTTATTGTATAAAATTGGTTATAATTCTATAATAAATGAAAACCCTACAATCCCCAATCTTAAACGTTGTTTGCCTGCAGCGCTCGCTTCTGTTACCACAGATATAAAAATTTTAAGTAATAAAAAAAATTTTATCGTGTCAGCACAAGTACATATACATATAGTAAATGTTTGCAGAAATACCCTTCCAATTATGAATTATATCTATATTTTAAAGTATATATTCTAGTGATATTCTGTGTGTATTATTAATCTAAAATTGGTTTTTAATATGTCAAGTAATTTTTAAAGTAGACATACATAATTAAGACATTAATTATGTTTCTAATATTTGTATAAATAGTGTACATTTATATATCAGTATATATATAGTAAATTATTTGTATCGTAAACGGATTACGATTAATATTCAAATCTAAAACTATTAAAACAATCCACGCTCCCTTCTGTGTAATTATAATAATGGTGTATTGATTTCCTATGGTGTATTATTTTATAGTGCTTTTATGTTTTATGGTGCTTTCATTTTTTACAGTGTTAATATTTTTTATGGTGCTTTCATTTTCTATGGTGTATTATTTTATGGTATTTAAATTTTTTATGATGCTTTCATTTTCTACGGTGTTTTTATTTTTTATGGTATTTACATTTTTATTGTGTTTTTATTTTACAGTATTCTATTATTCCTATTGTAAGATGTCATAGCAACTGTTACAAATATTTATATTATTGCTCTTATTTAATTTACAGATATATCAATTTATTTTATTTATTTATTTATAAAGCCAGTATAAAATTAAATTAGTATTAGCCTATATTACTATAGAAGATACAGAGTAATTCCTATAGAGGTAAAACACAGTTTACTTGTACATGGGTCTGGTATAGAAAAATTCTTAAAACTAC
>UELU01138962.1:0-12445 GCA_900490025.1 Megastigmus dorsalis
ATATATATATATATATATATATGTGTAACAGAAGAAATCGCATTACTATACGACTTTTCTCATAAAATATCTCGGGGCCGACCGATCGGCCCGAGATTACAAAGGCATTTCGTGGCCCTCCTCCTAACTCCCCTGTCCCCCGTTCCCCGTCCCCCTTCCCCCTCTACCACTGCCACCGCCTTGATTTTAAAGTGACATTCGGAAAAAAGGGAGAAAAGGAGAGAAAGACCCTTTTCTCTTTCTTTCTTGCCCTCTCCGTCTCTCTTCTTCCTTGTACCGGAACGAATTCTCCCAATGACGTCGCGTTGAAAGTAAGAAAAGCTACATATAGCGGGACTCCCCCCCCCCCTCTCGCTTTCTCACTCGTCGGCGTTGTCGTTGTCGACTACGACGACGTTTGGGAAAAAAAGTCATTTCAGTTTGGGGCAGAGCTGGTGTATGTATATGAGAGTCGATAAGATTTCGTTTCTGCGCTGTTCCTTTTTTTTTACTCTTCCGCTCTTTGTGTCCGTGTCCGCCTTTTGTGGAAAATCACCGGAAACTTACATAATACCGTAGCTGCTCCTGTTTCGCTTATAACGTTTGATTAAAATTTGCATTTTTCATCTCCGTTTAGAGGATATTATGGGCTATTGTTTTTTTTTTTCAAACCCTTACTCCCTCTCTGTCCCTCCTTTCGTTCCATGAGGAAAGTATATTGTACGCGTTGCCGTTAAATTTCAATTTATTTCGCGGAAAATGTTCTCGTACCTCGTGCTGTGGTGAGTTTGGTGTGACACGAGCGCTTTTACTTTTTAATCTAAAATGTGACACGGTGGTGAGGAAAAACCGTTTGCTCAAACGATAGTGACATGATTTTTATAAGAAATTTGCTACTTTATTTGTGAATTACCAAATTGGAAGACTGTTGGTTGTCGATACAGCGAGGAATTTTAAAATCAACTCAATAATGTATGATTCTTGATCTTGGCATGAAATTTTTTTAGCGAAAAAACATAAAAATCACTCGTAATGAATTATAACCAAGTACCTGACTATTGTAGTAATTTTATAGTAAATAGACTAAAATAGAGTAATTTTCTCTCTTATCAAATCATATATATGCATTATCAAATTAGGTTCTCCTTACGGAAATATCATGAGCACCATTTTATAACATATTTATTATAGACTCGAAAATTAAGATCTAGATATTCTTATCTAATTCACGCACTAAGAAGCCAACTACGTCGTACTGTTTACATAAGAAAACAATCTGTCCAATAAAGTGATTTATTATCCCTCTGAAGCATCTCCTCGAGCTCGTGTTGAAAAATTTACCGCATAAAAAAACGAAGACGAAGAAGAAGAAGAAGAAGAAGCGGTAGCGTCCATTTTCATCCCCCTCTGCTCCTTTCCATCAGCATTTCCCTTTACTCGGTCGCTCTAGACGAAAAGCACCCCTCATCTCCTCTCTCACATTTTTTCCAACCTCTTTCCTCCCTTCACATTCACTTTTCATCCACGAGGCGCGGATAAACGGTCAACGTCACACAGCACAGAGTGGTGTCTTCATATATATATATACATATACAACACAAGATCGAAACATCCCTCTCTCTCTCTTTCTCTCTCTCTCTGCTAACTGTATCGCCCAGCTGCACGCACGTCAGTTCCGCGTAATGAAATTGTGCATCGCTCCGCGCAACGTTAATGACGTCCTCGGGCGCCACTGTCTTTCTTCCTCTCTCTCTCTCTCTCTCTTTCGCTCTCTCTCTTTCGCTCTCTCTACTCTCGGGGTGCGTGATTTAACGACGCGTAATGCCGACCTTCCGACCAAGCTCTTTCGAGTGTATAAGCTAGTTTTTTCTCTCTTTCTCGTCTGCGAGAGAAGCGCACACCACCTATTTTGCAAGGAAAAGGTGCGCATGCCGGGGCTTAAAGCTGCCTTTACGATGCCAGTCACGGCGCAACTTCGACATAATCGTTCCCTACCTGCTTGTGTATAAAGGAGGGGCTGCAGGAAGTTGGCGAAAAAGGACAGGAAGAGTAGGGAGCGAGAGAGAGAGAGAGAGAGAGGGAACGCGACCTCGCTAAAATTCCACCGACTCTGAACTCGGTCGGGGCTTACTTTTGCATTCATCCCTCTTATCTGGCAATTCGACTTGCTTTTTCCACGCTCTTCTTTCTCTCTCGCTCTCTCTCTCTCTCTCTCTCTCTCTCTCTTTCTCTCTTTGTGTTATTTCTTCTGTCTATGGCGCTTTCTTTTCCCGCGGCCACTTTTTTGTTTTCCTTTGTCTTTACTGGGCGTGAACGAGTTAAGCGAGAAGTCTTTAAGCTCTGGTCAGATTGTTTGCGTTACCGAGAGGACCGCCCATCCTCTCGAAGAACGAGCGTACTCGAGCTTAGCCGCGGGCCTTTCTTCCCTCTTTCCTCTATCCTTTCTTCCTTTTCGTCTTTACTGCTATGCGGTCAGTTGACTGACGCTTCTTGCGCTCGCGGCTGTTATATGAAATGCTTTAATTACAGCGGTTTTACGTGATCTCGCATGGAAGTTTGATGTCGCATGGATCTCGCATGGAAAAGTTGATGACAGTGTCAGGGTTTCTTTTTAAATTGTCGATATTACATAGGAATGGTAAGCAATTTACCTTTTCCATATTTTAACATCTGTATAAAACTACTAACTCTCATTGTAAATAAAAGTAAAATAAAATTTGGGTTATGACAGCTGAAGTCATATGTCCCTTTGGATTGAAGAAATGAATCGTTGCGCATACAATATCAAAGAATTACACTAATGCCCTTAAAATGATCAAAAACAAACTTCGTGCTGCAATGATGGATTTGCACAACAGTGTGACACGTCAGATCCGAGCCTCCTCAATCTCATCGCCATCCACCGTTTCCATCGTTCAACTGTGCCTCTCGCGGTACATGAGCAGTCGTCAGTATACATTATCTGACACAAGCCTCCGAGCGGACATCTCGGCAAACGGTCATAAAGGGCCCTTGCAATTACCGGTGCATACCACTGTGCACCATCTAACTCTCGATCCCCTCGAGCGTCTCCACGAGAGAGAAAGAGCAACAGTCGCGCGTGTGTTCGGGAAATGAAATTCTCTCTGCAGCCTCCGCGTGTGTGCACTCAAACGGATTTGAGCGCGAGAAATCGAGTCGAAGGGGACTAGCCGCTGATTGTGATGGTCGAAATGGCATTGGATGAGCCTCGCTCGCTCGCTGCTCAACGTATGCATGTATACGTTGGGATAGACGAGAAAATCACCTGGACAGGCTAGACCGTTAGTTCGTGTGCATGTATAAACCGATTCCAGGCGCGTGCGAGATCTCTCTCTCTCTTGCTGTATTTCTAGTTAGCGTGTGGATGACCACGAAAGGACGTGCCTCCAGGGCTCTCCATGCGTTTATACATCCCAGCGCTAGCCTCTCCAAATCTATCTGTATACACGCGGATCTTGATTATATCTACCGGCTCGCTCTCTCTCTCTCTCTCTCTCCCTCTCCCTCTCCCTTTTGCCGCTGTAGCCTCTCGATATTATGTGCCTGCATGGAAGGTGCGGCAGAGAGGAGAGTTTGCTTTGAACGAGCTGTTAGCTGATATATATGCGGGTTGGATTACGAAGGAAATGAGGTCCATCATTATGCTTTTTGGGATGCTCGAGTTTTGCGGATGTTCTTGATTCCCGAGTGCATGGGAATTGTCAATATTGACTTGCTTTAAAAGCGAATTTTATGGGAAACTTTGGTAAAATTTATTTACCCGACATTTCAGGAAATTTTTCAATTGAATTTGAATCTGGTAGTGTCTAATTCAATTTGAATCAATCATAAAGTTGTTAAAACTAATTCCATCTAGTACATTGTTGATCAGAAAATTGAAATGCTCTTGGGTGCCAGTGCAGTCCATTACGAAGCAACCTCGTTTTCAATTAAATGGGTTGGCCTAAAGTGCACAGCGAGCTACGAAGCAATTTAGGTCAACTTCGTAATATTACGTGTATTGTACCAAGTTTACGCATTGTGATGTAAACACGTAACCTCATCATTATAAAGATACGTCATCATTATTGCTGTCATACTACGACCAGAATTGCCCCTCCTTCTTAATCCTTAATTGCTCGCGTGCTGCCTCAGTGATATCAGCTGCCCCTTACTTTTGCCCTGACGCGCTTCTTGCCTTGTGATGAAGCGGCTAAAGGTACTGTTTATTTTTGCATTATGTAGAATTAGTATGTTAAAAGGAAATTTTAATAATACAAATATACAAAAATGTTTACGAAGTATCGGAAAAAAATACATTGAATGAAAATTATTATACTCCAAGCACTCAGCACAAAGTTATAGGATTACGCATTATATTAACTGCAAATATTTATTTAAGTAACGTCCTGACCTACTGCCACAACTGCAATTTCTCCTGATTAACTTGAAAAATAATAAGAATATGCACTTATTGATACGAAATGTCAGAGTTTTAGTGCCAACCCAGTCATCAATCTCCAGCATACAAAGATAATTCACTCCAACGCGTTCGACATTTTCACTCCTACCAAAGCTGACTCAGCTCGGAGTCTCGCATGACGTCTACTCTTTCGCATTTCGTGAGTCAGGAAGAGCCATGCCGAGACAAAGCGCACAAAGGACCACGTGCCGTATAGCACACGTCACGGCAAAGTTCAATTTCACCTCTTCCGATGATCTCAGAGTGGACGCGTATATTGCAGCGAAGCGCGCACATGCGACGAAATCAATTGCGCCAGGCCTTTTATCTCCACTCGCTCGGGCGTTTCTTCGCGTGTCATTGCACGCTCGGTGCGCGTCTGGTCAGAGCGCGACAAACAAGAACATCCTGCCATTACTGTCATCCGAAACACACAGAGTCAGAGAGAAACAGAGAGAGAGAGAGAGAGAGAGAGAGATTTTCAGAGCTCTCCCTTCGGCGGGGGGTCAAATTGGGTCATTAATTCCTCGTCGGATAATAAATCGTTGCCGCTCCAGTGGCTAGATCGATGCGACGTCTCTGTCTCTCTCCCGCTCTCGCCACGCGTATACGTATGCGAGGGAGGAAAGTTTTTCCTTTAAGCGGACGGCGGCCTTTCGAAGCCTTATGGCCTTAACGAAGAGTCGTTAAATTCGATTTCGAGGGGCTCCGAAGCCGCCTGACAGTTGTATGCGCGACGGTATAATTATGTCGCACGCTGCAGCTGGGACGCACAAGTTTGGCTCACTCGTATTTGGGGAAAGCGATATGTTTTTCGGTGCGACACTTTGTTAACGTCGCGTTATGTGGAAGATTGGACTTGGGCGTGAAACCTAGTTTTTCTATACGATGTCTGTATTTACGGATTCTAATTTTTCATTGTTTTTCACATTAGGGTGAGGAAACGAAGTATATTATGGTGATTTTTTTATCGGAATATATTGACTCTTGGCAGAAATTTTAATAATAATATAACGGCATATATTACATACGTCTGGATCAAAATTGTACATTTTGATTTTTTATAATGAATGCATGTAATCATAGTTGGAAGTAAAATGTATATTTTGAAATATTTGTTTTCAATGTATATTGCAATCAGTATCTGATATTTTTATTAACAATTTTAAAAGTTTTGTTTATTCGAAAAATTGAACGAGAAATCAATATAGCTTATCCAAAAGATGGATGTACATTAATTAAAATTCGATGGTAATAATTGAACAAAAAGCTTCAGGATTGTAGCGCATGTAATTGTTAATTTTCACGTTGCCAAATGGATCGTATATTTTATTGTTAATTGATGTATTTTGGGATGGTATAAAAAGTATATTGCAAAAAAAATTGTATTAAAGTCAATAACCATTCGGGTTCGAATTAGAAATAGTAGAAAAAAATTTTTAGCAAGTTTAAATATTTTCAATATATCCAGACTCGTCAATTAGTTAATTATTAAGCTCTTATAATTTTATTTTACCTTCGTCCCTAGGAGTAATGAAATTTTGTTTGCAAGGTAAATTTGAAAGCCGACTTATAACATTCAATCATTAGAGTTAGCGGACGTGGGAATTTCGATTGAATGTTGAAAATATAGACATCAAATGTTTGCGCAAAAATTGTTTGCTTTTCGTTAGTCGGATTTAGATAATTTAGCGGCAGTGTTTGTTCTCTTTCGATCGATCATCGATGATTTATAACGGCACATGCCTTAACGGTCAAGCTAGCAAACCGCCCGATTCACCAACAATTTTTAATTCGTTTGAAAAATTCAAACAGTTTATAATGAAACATGGTCGCGATCCATCATCCGACGCCGTAGAATCCGAGCCAAACGCCAATATTTCGAACCTGCAGTTATTCACTTTCCGTCTGGAAGTAAGTCGTTATACGTGTAACGTCGATATATTCAAGGCGGTTGGCGCAAAGCAAACCCTATATATGCTCATGCGAAAAATTCATGCGCGAAAGTTGTCGTGAAATTAAGGTCGCGAGTGTGTATTTTATTAACTGATTTGTCGGGCTGCAATTTTCTCGACTCGACAGCTCCGCAATAGCACATATAAATGCGCGAATATCGACTGATTTCCAATTTCTCTCGCTCTCCAGTACAGGCCTCGCTGCACCGCTTACACTGCCGCGCATTCGAGCTTACCAGTACCGAGAGCATTTCGCTCAATTGGTTCGACCTCCTTCGTAATCGATTAATGACTTTGTAATTAATCGGCTTCAATTCGGGCCGTGGCGCAAAGCCGGAGTGCAGCTCGCTTCTTTTTTTTTTCGTAGTCCTTCTAACTTTGGCCCTCCACCCCCCTCGCCCTCTTCGTTACTGAAAATAACGAGTCTTAACTTTTTCTCCTCCTCTTGCCGAGAGCACCTTTCTTTTTTGCTGCACACGCCCGCGAGCCAAATTAATAATTGAGCGTCAAAGTTTCCTCGTTCGGGGACACAAAAATTTGTTAACGTCCGCCCCCTGATTGACTAATAAGCTCCGGACTTAGGGCAATTCTCGTACACTGCTTCCCTCTATTTCTTCTATACAGTTTTAGCCTGGAACCACTAATACGCCCTCGCGAGGACTATCAAGCTTTTCTTGTCTCTCCACTTCTCGCACGAGACGCCTCTTTTTGACGCCGCCGCCGACGACGACGATGACGAAGAAACTGTTTGGGCACTCGCGCGTCTGGCTTCTGCAGCCGATGCATCCGAGCGTAAAAAAACGCGAGAGATTCTTTTGGTTTGGAATCCACATCTCGCGCACTTCTTCTGCTTCTGCTTCTTCTTCTTCTAAGCCCTGGCTGCTTTTGCCTTTTACCTCGGGTTCCCGCACCACTTCCATCCGTCGCGTCAGACACATTTTATGTATATGCTCCGTGGGGTACTGTATACCTAAGCTGCACGCGCTCGACGACGCCTTTGACAATCTTCGCGCGCTTTAGTCAAACGCCTCGTTTCGAGAATGAGCGGCAAATTTTACCTTTTACCCGCGCGTAGACGGCGCGATGCACTCGCGTCGCGCGCGACTTTGTAGAATCAACGCCGCTTTTTGTTCTTATTCCACGGTCTCAACATTTTTCGCTTTTACTTGCCTCCGTCTTATCCATGCTGTCGAGATGATGCGCTTGATCGTTCCGCAAAAAGTTTCTTTTTCTTTTAATTTGAAATATAAGATTTGTAATGTATTACGAATTTTTCGAAAATTCAATTAGAGCTAAGTATATGTATAATTAATTATACTAGAAGTAAAAGTTTCGTTTAAATAAATATGTATGTCTGTACCATATCAATTATAATATATATATATTATGTATGACTCAAGTACTAATCGTATACCAGTCAAAGATGGTGTACTATAATATTAATATATCTCTTTTGGTCGAATTCTTCGGTCGGTAAATTATCATAAAATAACGTTTATGTAAACGGAATGTTTGTTTCTCTAAATCTGTAAGCTAAATGTGTTAGATTCAACTACACATACTCAACAATTTGAATTATAAAACAAAATGTTGAAATTTACCATTTCAAATAGGAAAATAGGTAATTCATTTGGAGAATCGATGTGAATTTCAATCAACGGGTTCGTTTAACAAATCATTTACCTCTCGAACAAAATCCCCAGATAAGTTATTATTGTACAGAGTATTTATATCATTTGCAAATTTATCAAACGTTCTTCTCAATTAAGTTTCGACGTCTATATTTCAGTTGGCCGAAACGGGTCAATCGAAGAATTTCGTATTAAACATGGGAGTAAAAATTGCGAATGCATTTGTTCTAATTAGTTTCGCTTGTATAAACAAAAGAGTGAGTTTTAATAACCTAGTAATTGACTTGAAATGCCGAAACGATATAATAACATCACGAAAAAATAAAAATAATCGTGGGATCGCATTGATGCGTTTTATACGGATGTTGCGTTATTTTTTACATTGGTTCCTCGACAAATTAATGCTTTTTTGTTACACACATATCCACTCTTCAATGTCGTATTTTTCGTAAATTAAACGCAATGTATAGTTTCACTCAATTACAACTGAACTCACTTACTATTGTATACAACTGTACACAAGGCTTGTTAATGCGTATTGAGCATTTTATTTTTTTACCCTCTCACTTCGACCCACTCTGTGATTCAAGAATTTACCAAATATGTATTTACCACCTGAAACTCCAAATAGATGAAAATAACTGCAAAACTGCTATACATCTATATGTACTTTACTTTAACAATGTATAGCTAAACTGAACGTTTTAAAACGCGAAACGCCATCTTTATTTCTTATTTAAGCCGAGTTTGCTCCATGTCCACTTTGTCCCATACATGTGTAATGAAATGACAAACGTGAAACTTGAAAATTTAAAGGGACAAGTCTCATGGCACATAAAAGATGCAGGCGAGGAGGTAAGCACCGTTTGAAAAACCTGAAGCCGTTTAAAAATTCAATTAAGAACACCTCGCAAGCCCGTAAACAACTCATCTACAATAAATGCAGCGTTACATTATACACGAACTGTGCACATCGTAGTGAAAGCGGTACGGTAATAATGCTATTATTATTTCAAGAAAGGGAATATACAACTCATGCGAATTCATGAGGCAGTAAATCGTGAGGTACCCTTGGTAGAATAATTATAAATAATAGCGTGGTATAGTCGCGAAAGACTCATTAAATATTATGTCAATTGTATATATAAATACGAACTTAAATGATTAATTGATAAAAAAATCGAGATTAGATAGATATATAAACTGCCGAATGGATAAATAAAATGAACATTAAAGATTAAGTTGTGATAAAACGATGTACCATTACTAAATACCAAAGTTTTTGTGGCTCTCGGTACAAGAACTAGAGAGAAAGAAAGTATAGAAGCTCACCTCTTGCGATGTTTCGCGAGAAATTCTCGGATTGCTCTCATTCAGGCGCGGCTGCTTTCCAGAGAATAAGTAGACGAAGCAGCCCCCCAATCTCCTTCCTCCTCCGCAGCTTCTGCAACACAATAGGCAAAGCGCATCCATTACCCGAGACGTTGAAAGCTTCGATACAAAAATTGTCCATACACACATGCACAGACATAGAGAGAAGAAACAGCGCGAGGGGAGCAATAAATAAGGCTATCGGGGCTTAAGTTATGGCTCTCAGTCGGCATAAGGAGGCCAATTTGCATGCGAAAATTCTCATCCCCTCTCCCCCTCCCCGTGCGGGCAAACTTTACTTCAATACCGTGGGGTGGCCATGAATCATCGCCGACCGTAAATCCCACACGTCTTCCCTCTCTCTCGCCGCTGTCCAGCGCGAAAATGCAGGGAAGGAAGACGCGACCGCGGCGGCGTCGGCGCTCATTGACAAAGTGCCAGTGTCGAAAGATGACCCGTGTGTTATTATCAGCCACCGGCTAACTGTATACCTCGGCCTTTACCGCGCTCGGCTTTACCCAACTTTCAACCAAGTTTGCGTCCGTGTACACGGGTACAGGCACGGGGTTTGAGCAGTTGTACGCGTTCCGGCTTCCCTCGCTAAACGAGACAACTCCTTCGGGAGAGCTTTATAGCGCTGGGAGCGAGAGAGAGAGAGAGAGAGAGAGAGAGGCGGCGAATCTCTCTCCCGAACCCATGCCCCTTTCATCCTTCACGCGTTCGCTTATACGTTGCAGATACAGCCTATGTTTTGCGACGCATCCCTTCACGCGCGCGCGCGCCTGCGTAATTCATCTTTCTTTCTTTCGTTTTTTTCCCTTTGCAAATTTGCCTCGTTTGCTCGCGTCTCTATATCTAGGATATATGTATATTCCCATGTGTTCCGAATTCCCTGGTCGGGGAAAAGGAACAATACCTCTTTGGCGCGCTTCGAAATATTTATGTGGGTTAACGTGCTCTTTTCCAAGTCGCTCATTGATGTATGGTGTTTGTGGCGT
Source organism: Megastigmus dorsalis (assembly GCA_900490025.1). Lineage (NCBI taxonomy): Eukaryota > Metazoa > Arthropoda > Insecta > Hymenoptera > Megastigmidae > Megastigmus > Megastigmus dorsalis. The sequence continues at coordinate 10,397 of UELU01138962.1, forward strand.
GGAAAATTATTGTAGTTTCGTTCCTGCCTGTTTGATGGTTTGTTACAAACTGTAAAGGCTAAGTTGGGATCGATTGGAGCTTGAAATTATAATGGTTAATAGGAATTTTGACATTGAAGTATATCAATGAAGTTAGAATGGAAATTATTTTTTTAAATATCTGTTGGGCATTCGATATTGTGAAGCTTTTATCTAACTATTTTCCTTTGTAATAAATTGATTTATATCTATTCTCAGTAAACATAGAAAATCTTGAGTTTTCAAAAGTTATTTGGAATGAAGTCTATTAAACTCTCAATAGGAAGTTTTTTTCTTTGTTTATTGAAATTCGTTATTTTCATTAAAATCGCCATGAAACTATAATTTTTTTATGATTATCCCACATGCTTATAAAAAATGTTCAAAAATTTAAATCTATTTTTACTCCAGTAAAAATACATGTATTGTATGTATATCAATATTAATGGAATAATTATTTTGTAAAATGGGTAGTACTCGTACGAATTCTTGAAAAGCTTCTACATTCACACATTTGCATGCGTCGAATGATAACGCACGATTCATTGCGCAATACTTAGTCATTTTCAAACAATGCGTCTACGAATAAAGCAAATGCTGCATGGCCCCTGCGCACCTCATTAAAGCAAGCAAGGGAGGGAGAGAGAGGGAAAGAGGGTACGTGCCGTTTAATAACCATTAAATGTTCTAATTCGTGCGAGTAAATTCAGTCTTTATCAGCGCCACCATAGTTATAAATTTTCTGCTCCGCGAAGTCCGAAAATGACTTGTATATATCGTAATGAAAAAAATACTATTAATTGTGGAATCATTAGAAACGTTAGCAATCGCAAGTAAAAAAATTACGGGTGTTTTCATTTTTTTTTGTAAATAATAGATTACTTCATAGACCGTGAAATGTATGAATACACGGATTTCTCACCAGTGCATACTATTACGATATGAAACCAACGTTAATCGAATACAGGTTAACTGCGAGGTATGTGCATAATTGCATTATTACTTAATTCGCAGTAATTAATAATTAATTAATAATTTAATACATATTATTTTGAAGGTAGTTTTAAGATGAACAAGTATGATTGAGAGGGTCTGGCTATATTTGGCTCATTTCACCAGACTGGCGAACAGGAAACTCGTTTTCCTCTGTCGGATTACTTTGTGATTTGTATTACTCTGTAATGTAATGTACTGTTACTCTGGAATAAATAAATAAATAAAATAAATACACAATTAATTTATTTTTTCGGTCACTTCTACGCGAATTTCGGCTGGTTCCTGTTCCTTGTAGTGGCTATTTTCAAGAGAAATAAGGTGTATGATACAACATCTGTATAATTCAAGAGCAGTAAGTTGTATCATATAATGCATTGTATAAATATCACTAAGACCGAGTGGCGCACTAGTTTTACTTGCGGCTGCTAACGTTGCTAACGATTCCACAATTAATGGTATTTTTTTATTACGATGTATGCAAGTCATTTTTGGAATTTACGTAGCTTAAATTTTCGTGTTTACCGAGCTTCTCTTCCTCCACGTATGATCCTCGCGCTATATAATAACGGCAGATGAATACGCGCATAATAACAGATTCTTTTAATAATAATTTCCCACTCGGGCTTAGCGCCGGTGTGCATCTTCGAAACCGCCCACTTCTCCGCATATAGAGACACACATGGAAACACAATGTGCGCTCTTTCGTTGCTTTCGTGAAATGGCGACGCTCATAAAGGCCGTGTGCCGAGGGAAAGAGAGAGAGAGAGACAGAGAGAAGAGAGAGAGGGGAAGAGAAAGGCTATGCTGCGCATATTTCATACCCTGCGCATTGTACCGACGGAATTGTATAAAGAAAATAAATTATTGCAGCCACCGCGCGAGTGTATACGAATGCATACATATATTCGTGGGAGAGATATTGTTGCGCACGAGTCCTCCTATATAATAGTCAACGTCCGAGCTTTTGAAAGCTCGTGGTTGTTGTTGTTACTGTTGCTTCTTTTCGACGTGTACGTTTCTATTTATAGGGGGGGG
>UELU01138962.1:18679-44259 GCA_900490025.1 Megastigmus dorsalis
CGAGAAGTAGAGAAAGATTTGACTTTTCCCAAGGTATCCGTCAGTGCTAATCGATAAAGTAGGGTTGTTCCTTGCCAAAATGTGCAGGGCCAAGTGGGACCATGTGCAGTGTATGTTCTACGATCAATGTCGAAAAGTGGCCCTGATGATAGAGGGAGAGAGAGAAAGAGAGAGAGAGAGAGAGAGAGAATTTATATATCAAAGCTGCCATATTATATTGCTGGAGGGCTTCGAAGGCTATGTAACTCATCGGAACCGCTAACGAGATTTAATTTTGCAAATGGCCGTCGTCAAGGGTCTTACTTTTTATTGCGAATCTATAGGAGTCCATAAAAAGAAAAGCAGACTATAAGTAGCGTTTGGCTTGCAGCGAATAAAGTCAATGTGCTGCAGCAGCAGCTCATTTCGCTGAACAACGCTTCAATTTGACTGAAACGCTACTGCACTTCTCGCTCTCTCACTCTCTCTCTATCTCTCTCTCTGTCCCTCCCTCTCTCTCTCTCTGTGTCTCTCTTTCTCTGTGCACCAGAAAAAAAGTAGCCCAGGCTTTAAAGTCCTATACCAAGATCGATAGATGAGCAGCAGTATCTTTCTTTCAGGACCGAGAATAAACGCCCACCGGTCCACCCGTGCATTATCTGGGACCCTACGCCTGGGATTCTTGGCGCTGTGGCCGGTGTATACACTCGGACTAACGAGGCGCTAGCGGTGCGCATAGTCCCCACTATTAAGCACTCGCGGCTCACCTCCTTTCGGATAGCGGCCAAACAAGTGACTCTTTTGCAAATAAACTACAGTGCCTCTAATGATGCTTTTCGATCTAGGCGAACGGTAAGGATTCTTGGATAGCTCGAGTTTTTGCTGATTATATATCGGTGGAGAAGTTGCACGGTTTTGTTATGAGATTTTAGTGTATAGTTGACTTTGAGAAGGCTTGTAATGTCAGAACAACAGATTTTGTTGTTGAGTTTGGTTGTTGGTTTCTATGAATTTTAGATGTGTATTGTAACATTCCCCTTTCCAACGCACAAATTCAAGTTGATAATTTACGATTCCATAGGCTATACTTGGGTTATCTTATAATATTCAAATATTATGAGATTCAATGTTTCATTATCAAACTAAATGCTCTGCAGCAGTTGGTAAAAACACTGCCAATTCATTGGCACTTACCTTCCTCAAACTTAATTATGTATTTCAGTATATATATATATCGACGCTTGGGACGAAAAAGGAGATATTTTGGCTGCACGCAGTAAGAAAGGCTCTATTTGGTTTATGCACTGTAAAGGGTTGTATGTTGCGTTAAAAGTTTTGTAGTTGTACCAATGCAGTCGAAAAATCCGCGTTGATTTAAAAAATATTCAAAATAATTCACCATTGTAAAATGTTTTTTAATTTAATGTTTAGTTAATAAAGTCCCTTGATTAATATATCCACTCATGGAATAGCCTATTTTCTGCACTAAATACAGTACAATGTACTATTAAGCATTTTTAGAATAACATTCTTTTTATCACTTCAAAGCTTCCTCTCTGTCGGTAGTAAATGCCTTGATCAATAATATACCTATAGCGTGGAAAAAAGGTATATGCGAAGAAGCGAGCTTGATTATTTTCCATTTTGATAGGGTAAATATTTACCGATGCAATACAGAATAATACCAATCTCATGTATATGCTGTACATTTTTCAAACTGCAAATATTAACTCATTTATTCACGTGTAAAAGAGGGACCTGGGACTTGCGCTTTTTTTTTAAGGATAAAAGAATAATGTGGGTTATCTTTTGCTCGAATAACGTTCAAATTACTATAGTCGTGTAACAATTCGGAGAAATACTAGGAGTTCGGTATATTTCTTTCATGTAAATCATTTTATATTATCGCAGTTATAAGATCAAAAATAAAAAATGAATTTACATGAATTTTCCTGAATTTTGATGTGATTATTTATTATATTATACCACGTTATTATACCAAGTTCTATACAATAGTTCAATTTCTACGAATGAATAACTTGTAAAACAGGTGATACCGAGTAAATCTGTTTATATTATTTTCACGCTATTTATTTACCGTTTAATATCTATAAATATAATAGGGTGAGAGGATATGTATAGCGGCGTCCTTACGAATTGAGCCATATGGAAAATCGGAAAGGGGTTCGCTTTCGGGCAAAGAGATCGCGAGCAATTTGAATTCAAATACCCATATAATGCGAGCCAGCGCCACCGTTGAGTCGACAAGCTGAAAAGTTTCGCGGCTCGAGGACGAAAGGAAACGGTGATTTTTCAGCTTCATCCTCTCTTTCCATACTTCATTATGCGACGCTTTGCCGACTTGTTTTATTGACGCAGACAACGGACCTCGCTGCTTCTCATTTATTCTCCTTCGCCTCCCTTTATCTTTCTAAACTTCTTGTTTTTTCTTGCTCCTCGTAGTTTCCACCCTGAAGCGATTTTAATTTGAAATAAAAATGTTAAGATGTTGCGCGTGTTCGTACAAATAATAAGTGTGAGAGAAAGAGCGAGATTTTTGTCGAGGTTGAAAGTGAATATTGATTAATTATTTTCAAATTCCACTACCAATGGACAAATTTTTGCATTTAAATATTGCAAAATAATCCATTGATGCTAACAGGTGAATTAATGAAAGATATGTATTGGAGAACTTTTTTACAGACGTATTGATGAGCATAGAATAATAAATTGCCCACTTGCACGGTAAATCCAAGTGTATTAAAGAGACATGTATGTGTCACGGATTTTACACACCTGGATGTAAGTTATTCATATTAAACATAGGCAACACTCTTCCTATAGTGTGTAAAATCGGTAACAATAACGTGTACTTTTACACACTTGGCTGTATAGTGTGCTTTTTAATTTGAATAAAAAGGTTCGATTTTTCAAAAATAACTCCGTTACTGCTAATAACTTCATCGTATATCACATATACAAGCGCTTCACTTAATTAATACAGCAAACATGTTATTAACAGCGGCACTGGTTGCTTTGGTGAAATTGTAGTACGTGTACCCATCGAAAGTCGATACCTTAACAGCAGCCTTATAAACAACAGAATTTGTATTTTTGGCCGTGTCGTTATTGTACCCGAACGCGAAGCTTTAAAGTAAACAATTGATTTCGGCGTTATTGCCGTGTTTGATTTTATCGTATTTGCCTGCTGCTGTCCTGTTTTTTTGCACTTCAAATATTGGAGTGTCCTTTTACACGTCAATTACATTACATTCCGGAAAAAGTTCTTTTCAATATTTTTTATCCGTCGTATATGCAAGTTCTGTCGGACTCGTTGAACAAAAAGCTCGTATATGTGGAATTATTAATTTTTGATATTCTCTGCGATTGATTAAAAAAGTCAGATTAAACAAATGCAAATTTTTTATTTTAAATTTCTAAAAAAGTACGTTTACCTGGAAAAAAGTGAACGGTATGAGTACAAAAATGTAAAAACAGTTGGAGATTTTTTATCAGCATTTTCCATAGTTTGTCAATGGAAATCCGGAAAATAATACTATATCTATATCTATATCTATACTATATCTATATAATATTTATCATTCACTCAAAAGTTAAACCAATTTCTCCCCGCGGCAGGTTTGTAAGCTGAAAAACTGCATCTTTTGACGCATTAAAAATCGAACCATCTATAATACTAAAGTTTTTACAGCCATTTAAACATTTAATTTATTAATAACAATTAAATAGATCACTTTAAGACATTCCGACCAACATTTTTGGATTTAGGTGGTGAAAATACTTAAGGATAACTTCGTCGGAGCCGTAGCACTCTGATTGTCCACCGAACTCTATCTGGCTCCTAGTCTAAATAACGATACAACGTGTAAATATATTTGCAGTAAGTACCTCTGAACGGTAGAATAGACAGATTTTTTACAGAACTCCCGGTAATTTTTTCCTAAAAAAGCAAATCGGATTTTAGTCACTATGCTGCACTGTAAATATTTGGGGAAAATTTCGAGGAGAGTTTAATCAACATTTTTCTCAGTGTAACATTAATAATTTTATACTCTGCAGAAAATATAATAAATTGAAAATTCTATTTTGATATATTTATAGAAAACGTTACAAAGCCATAAAAAAGTTATTCACCCATTTTCACTAACATCTAATTATAAACATTTTTCAATTTTTCTCTTTTTTTCTTTTCTATTTTCCATTCGATCAGTTGATTATTAGGAATAAAAAATGAACGTCGAGGGATAACCAGCGGCGGGTTGTTAACTTTAAAAGAAGCCGCTTTTTTATAGGCTGAAGCTCTGCTCTCTTCTGTGCTTCGACCCTTGTTGAATACGAATTCTGGTGCGCGAGTATTAAAAAATTCACGACCAATATCTATCAATCAATCGGGGCTTTTAACTTGAAGGAAATGCCTACGGCCTTTTTAATAGTAATGGAATTTTACATGATTTTTCTCTAGCTAAACGGTTTGTATACGCGTATATGGAAATATTAAAAAACAGAAAGTTTTATGTGCACCCTTTGCATTGTGACGATCAGCGGATGCGACTATATAAGCGAATGGGAGTTTCGCATTATACGTTCATAGGAGAGATTTATCAATTCGTCCAGCCCTTATAACAATGCGAAGCGGACATCAAATTTTCTCTTCCGATACGATAAAAAATCTCTTTAAAAAAGCATCGTCTCACATTCCAAAACGTTGCAAATCTAAAAAAAAAAAAAAAACAGCACATAAAACCTTAAAACTACAGCTGCATGTACCAATAATCACACAAGCCTGTGTTCCCACACGCTCGCTTGCCAAATTTCATTGAGTGTAGAGGCCGTCAATCCCTGGCACAAGCCTCGGTCTCACGCGTTCGTGAATGCGCATCGAGTGGCGGCGGTTCTCTTTCTCTCTCTCTCTCTCTCTCTCTCTCTCTCTCAGCGCATGAAATCCGCGGGATATTAACGTTTTTGCGCGAGCACGCACAAGTCGCATGGCGTTGCTGCTGCTGCTGCTGGTGGACGATATAAAACGGGAGGCCGCGATATAAAGTCTCGCTGTTTGTCTCTCTCTCCCGCGCATACACGCAGACCAGTTTTTTACGTAAATTGTGTGCTATGCGAGTGCTCGCTAATGGAAGAGGCGCAATATCTGATGGAGGGCTGTTAAGCGCTGGATCCGCCGCGCCGCTGCTACTGCTGCTCGCTTCTCCATGGAAACACGTTTCTTGCGAGCCTATACATATATGCACGCATGATGTGTGCATACGGGGAATATAAAAAGGGGGATGTGAAATAATGAGGAACGTTTCATCCATCTCTTCGCTCTCGCTTCTCTTCTGTAATCGCCTATCAGAGTATCGAACTCGACGCGCGCGTTAAATTCGCGCATTATACACATAGAAATCCGCGTACACCTCTGTATATATTCGTTTGAGAAACGTTTTGTTTTTCCGATCCGAAGATGCGCTCGGGGATTCTCCACTTTTTTCATCCATTATTTTCGATACGAGTCCGTACGGTATTCGATTCTTGTATAAATGCGCGGTGCGTTACGCTAAATGCAGGATGGAGGATGGATTTGAAAAGATTTTGCTCTGTCAAATCCACTTTTTCCGTTCCTGCTGTTTTAATGCAGTTTACAGGTTTGGCGTATAGCTGTGTTGTTGTACGCAATTTTGATAAATTTTAAATTTCTCCTCGCGATGTTAGGTATATATCCAACATTCTCCAATTTTCAGCCTTGGGCCGCAGATAATATCGACGGAAGTTTCGAAAACAGCTCCTATCCGCCGATCCACAATAGAATATTCTATGAGGGTAAAACTGGTGCTCAAAGTCGAGAGGGAGATCGGATTCGCAGCAAAGACCGAGGTGCGCCTCTCGAAATCACCTAGGCTACCGCGCGAGAGATCACCCGCAGTGTGTCCAACAGCAGCTGCAATACATACGCTTCCGATCGATGGGCGTTTGCAACACGCAGCGGCGGCGGCGGCGGCGGCAACGACGCTGCACTTTTGGAAAAGGCGCCGTCCTGCGCGGCGCTCCGTGATCCGAATAGTCATATGCCACGCCTCTGGAGAAATCATCTCGTCGTACACTCGCGTGCCATCGGTGCGTGTGTGTAAAGTCAGGATTGTAACGACACAGAGCTTTCGCCGCATATATATATATATATATATAGACGTGTACACTCGCTCGGGCGCTAATGTTTGATTTGAGTTATGTGCGAGCTTCAGCGGCGTTGCTGGAACTACACTTGACGCTTCGTGTATATATAGCCTGGGATCGGCAGCCTCGTATAAACGAGCCACTTCATTATTGTATTTGATCATGCAGTGTGCCGCCGCCGATGCTTTCGAGCAAACGTCCGTCCATCACGCTATAGTTTTATGCATTGATTGTGTGCGCTCGTGCACCTGCACCTCTGTGTGCGCGCGTGTGTGTAAGCATATTTACTCTGGCGCTGTTGGTGGGGCATTGATTTTTCGACTGTTTTTACGAGCTGACTCGGCAGGTTTGAGCACTTAATAATGTATCGCGCTGGAATGCCTGGTCGGCGATGTTTTTTAACTATACACAGCAAATTCAAGCATGCTTCATAGATTTTAAATACTTGGATATGTTATTCATATTAAACATAGACAACACACTTCCTAGTGGGTAAAATCTGTGACAACCGTGTACTTTAACAAACTTGAATTTGCAGTGTAGTTATATACCTATAGTATGGGATTTGTCTTGTTTACTCGGAGGCTTAGGATTTTCGTATAGAGAAGCTCGCGCGGATTCATTGATTGGCTAATGTGAACGTAGAGTGAGGAATCTATTTTGAAGGCGGGAATGGTTTGCGTGCTTCTTTTCGCGAGGAGCGTAATGGAGCTGCGAAAGCACTATTTGTGCAGGGAAAAGTTTACAGACGCGCGTTTGGTTGATGAAATTTTCAGTGGGATTTCCGTAAAAATACCGATAAATAAGTAATAAATTGATTATTTACCGAAGAGATGAAATAGAAAGGGAAATATGTGGTTTATTTAAAGCTAAAATGTTTTTGATTCATAAACCTATGAGTTAAACTTTTTGCGATTTAAATTCGAGAAAATTAAAGTAGGGAGTAATTTATACATATAAAATTATTTGCATATAATAAATAACAATTGTTCATAAATTGCACATAATTAAGCAGATTTACGAATTTCATACATTTCGAGTATTTTACCTTACATCTATTAAATACTAAGCTTTAATACTGTTCTGAAAATCCATAATGGGAAATTATCAATAATACAATTAAATCACCTGTGTACATAATTAACTTATTTATAACTGTTTTTGCTATTCTGTTACTTCGTAGACTTGAATTCTGTTATCGCAACGCGCACGTGATAAATGCACTATTCAGTCACTAAGCGGGATAAAGAAATTTATTACGCGTTTATCAATAAGTGCAGAGATTGCGACTCGTATATAAAAACAGAGTTACGCTCGAACTTAATGGGCCGGATACGCCGGGCTACTTTAAAACTTTATTTTTTTTAGGTAAATTGTATAGGATGAGACTAGAGAAAGATAGAAAATAGAATGTGCCAGCTCTTGATAACGTAATAGGAAGTAATTAAAAAAAAAGAGTGCGGAGCATTTCACAATTGGCTCAGTCCCCATTATTCGGATGATGCATATTAAAAGAGAATGTATTTTTTATTTTCCTCACGCAGGAACTGACGCTTTGTCAAAACTCGCGCACTCGCGCTTACGCGATAATAACGCGTTGCTGCAATGGAATAAAAAAAAAACAAATAAAACCTCGGTATAGATACTTTTTTTTCTGTCAACAAATATTCGCATCGCATCTTTATGGAGATAAAGCCGAGGCGTCGCATTTCACGAGAGGCGACCGTGCATGCTAATATTTACATTGTAAATAGATTATTCCGCGCTATTATGAGTGTACGATTGAATGAACTACTATCAACGCTTGACGTGCGATGCGCAATCAATTGGATTTCTCCTACACTCCCCCATCCTCCTAAAAAGAAAGAAGGGTTAATCATCGCGCGATATTACTAAGGATTGTAATTACAAATCCGCAGCCGATTTTACGCGGTTTATTCCTTCTCCGCTTCCGCGACAGTACGTAATTCGGTTTCAACAAATTGTTATACGACTCGACTCGCGATGGGGCTGTTCTTTTGTCGCTCGTCTACTATTGCGAAACGCGAAACTTCTCAGCGGACAGAAGTAACTCACTTATCACAAAAGATAAGTGTTTAATCTTCGCTCCAATTAATCCCACTTAAAACTTATCTACTACTCTTTCTCTCTCTCTCTCTCTCTCCCTCTCTCTTTCTCTCTTGTTCTGTGTGTAACGCTGGTGTCCTACAAAACGCAGTTGATTCTCTGGACTTTGTGACGCGTTTAATAAGAATGGCATGCATTTTTCATGCCGCGCGCACGGCGGTCGCATTATTAGCTCGCTCTTTCAATTTTCCCTTTTGTTTCCGAGTCTTCTTTTTCGTGCCGCTCCCTCCACTGCCAGTATCAATTAGTGTTTACGCCTCGCTTAAAAAATGAATCATCGCTGGTATTGTTTTTGCGAACAGTTTCCATGCGGCCGTTGCACAGCTACGGCTAACTTCACCCGGTATCAATTTTTCTTTTGTTCTACCGAGAAGGCGTAAAAATCCCTTTATTGCGAGGAATTGTTAAAGCGCTCGCGTATTATTATCCTTTTGTAATTACGCTCACGTCTGGCGTCGTAAAATATTGTTTAAAATTTATACATCAACACAACGCTTGCAAAAATTTATATTTGCACTGAGAGCCCAATAAGCATTTGCCGTGTGCGCTCGCCAAAATTATTATTATTACGCGACTGTATGAATAAATTAAATAAAATACAAATGAACCTCGTTGAATGAGTTTTACATTTCCGCGACATACACTTAATGGAGAATTCTACAGGTCGCCAGGTCGTAGCTGCTTTCTTTAATCACGAAATTGAATGTGACAGTAGTGCAATCCGTAAAATTAAATTTTGAATTATGTTCCGACCATAAATTTCATCGTTCTACGACCTAATTAACTGTAACTGCTAAACAATCGCCGACCGCGTGTGTGTATGTGTGAGCGCGCGCGATGAAAGCCGGTCAATTACATAGAATTTCAAGTTGCACATTGCAGTGAAAATTTGTCAAAGACAAAATTTCGATATTGAGGCTAATTAGAAAATGTTTACGGACGCGTTTCCTGGTACTTGAAAAATCGACTCGTTCAGCAGCTCGAGCACTTCATTCTGTCGATATCGGAGTGATGGGTCTGCTCGTGTCAGCAGTTTGTTCTTCTGGCATTGTTCGACAATTTGTGCGCGCGCAGCCGCTTGGACAACATTGGGGAATACTCCTCACCATTGTCAGCATTTAAACATGTTCTTTTACACTGCAAATTGTTATTATTTATTATTGCATTGTCACTAACATGGGTTATTCTTTTAAATTTGCTTCTGTTTCAGTTCAATCGAGAAGGTATGGAAAAATAAAATTCAATATCAGATGTTGACATTACGTAATGTGCATAAAGTGATGAAACCTATTAGTACACTGTAATTTCACGATAAAATAATTTTCAAGATACTGAAATACATTAAATATTATCATTTGTATTGTGTATTATAATACGCGTAATGATGTATATACAATTTTAGCAAAACATAATTATAATCAGCTCAAAGGGATTGAACATCATATCGTAATACCCAAAGGACCAACAAAGCTCACTGCGGAATTTCTCGTCAATCCAAACTAAATAATTTATCCATTCGCTTTTTCGTCAAGTCAGCATACAAAAGACAAAAACGGAATAATCTAGCAAACGCTAACGCGTGACCAGCAGACTTTTATAACAATACAAAACACATAATGCGTGCTCGTGCCTTAATGTCCTCAGCATATACACAAGGAATCGACAACCCCTTCAAAACGTTGCACCACCAGCAGCAGCGAAACAATATCGACACGAGAAAATTTGTGCGCGCATTGCACCCCATTAAATTTTCCATCCTTCGTCCAACAAAAAAAAATTGAATTTCTTGTGCAGAAGCGATATTCCACCTCTTATACACCCACATATGAGCTTTAAATACGGTCGGGTTGTTTTGGTGGCGGTTACCATATAAGCGCAACACTAATGACCGAACATGTTGACAAAGGTCACTCTCCGACGCTCTACGCTGGACTGCGTGCTCAATAGTGTCACGGCAAAGTACAGACACTGTATATATATACGACCTTAGCATCTCTCTCTCTCTCTCTCTCCCTATCGGTTGTAAGTGCTAAACGTACAAAGCAACGGGCGAGAGGGAGAGAGAGAGAGATAGGGGGACGTGGTAGGGTTAGGGAGTGCAAGGGGGTTGAAGAGGGCGCGCAGCGTAGGTGTACGTGCCTGCACGAGAGGCCATGTACAGGGTTGGGAGCGGGCATTGGTTGATATGAGCGTAGTCAAGCTTAATGGGAGAGCGAGAGCCCCGGCTGCTGCTGCTTCTCGCTTATGAAACAAAGTGGTCGAGCATTAACTGTCTCTCCCTTCTCACTCCCCCACCTTTCTCCTTACGGACCCTTTGCTCTCACGTGAGACCAAATGCTGCTGCAACTCGAGTTCATATGTATGCGTGTGTGTGTGTGTGTGTGGGTGTGTGTCGCGTTGCAAACGGTGCTTTTCCCACTGTGCACGTGCGCCACTTGACTTTTGTCCGATACGCCGATTCTTTGAGTTTTGTTTTCTATCCGGCCCGGCTTGGTTGTTGCTTTTTTTTGCCTCTCTCGTTTTGTACTTCGTGAGTTGGATGCGAGGAAGGAAATTTCGTTTCGGGTGCAGTAGTACAGGAACGATTGGGTGGACGCTGGAACGAATTTAGCTCTCGAGTTTAGCAATTGTTATTGCTGCTATCTGTTTGTACGTTGTAGGAATGGGCGACATCTATGTAATTCGAGTGCTCTGTACTATGCCGATGCTCTTTGAACGCTTGAAATTCATTAGTTGCTTGGAATTTGTTGAAGCTGAAGATGTTTCAGACCGTGCGAACGACTGAGAGAAATTTTAATCCAAATTTCGGTGTAACAATTCAATAAGCTAATGTGCAATTATTTTAATTAATCCGCCTTTTTAATATCGTATTATATTGAAAACTTTAAACATCCGTCGTCTGCCGTCAGCTGTTTACTGTGACATAGAATCAGTCAATAATTTTTTTACATGAGGATCGTAGGATGTTTATGGTGGTCTACGGGGTCTATGGGTTAAGAAATAGTGGTTTTCGTTTACAAAATGATCATAGAAACCACTATTTTTGTTATGATGGCCTAGAGAGGCCTATAAAATCTACGGTATAAAAATTACAAGAAATATTTAAATTTTCATTAATATCAGAGTTTTTCGTATATTTTGATTTAATAGACGTTAACTCGGCTTATTGGACAAAACTCCGGAGACATATATTTTATATTATATTCAACCAAAGAATGTCCATGTAAAGTTTCCACCAAGTCCGTCGCCCTAAGTATGGACTTTCCAAATAAGTACAAGAATTAGTTTTTACTATTAAAATAAATCACATCGCAATAATTTTAATTTATCGCTTGAGGTTTCTCTTAAGCATTAAAATACGTTGAAAAGCCCATTGTCTTTGAAAGTAAATCTAAGAATGTAAATCTTGTTTAAAAAGTGTATCTCATAGTATCATATTGCACATATAATTATACTGACCTTTTTAAATTTAACAATTTTGTCACTTTTTAAAATGGAAAATGCTTTTCATTAATAAAACTTTTTTATTTATTACAAAAATAAATAAAAGTTATGTGACTACATTTAAATATTAGCCACGGTAAAAGGCTCTGAAAATGTTTCTCTATTTCTGAAAAAGTCCATCACGAAATTTATAAATGTGTTAAAAAGTAAAAGTAATATGTAATTATTAAGAAAATATTGATTATGCTTGGTTATTTAACATTTTTTAAATAATATTTTTAATATTTATGGAAGCACTTTTTAAATTTATGTCACAGCTCTCTACAATAAGCCAGGTAAGCATTAAAAGCTGGGAATTAAAAAATTTATATTCAAAGGCGTGATTTGGTTTAATTTACCCTTGCACAAATCGGGAACACGGTGTTATTTGAGCATACTTCGTAGGGTACTTAATTAATTTTCCATCTAATGGTGCATTAATAGATTCATTAGCAGAGGCTGGATTACATTATAATTCTCTATTTATGGTTCTGCGATTATGGACCTGAATTCATGGTTACATTGATACATCCGCCAACATACCCTATTTTAATCTAATTGTACATTCCAATATCGTTTAACGAGAAAAAGCGGCAAGGTGTATTTGATTTTTATGGTTTCGTAAGCAGAAATACTTAATCAGTTCTTTCTTGACGAATATGAAGAAAAGAATAATTAAAAAAGCTCGTAAAGAGAGCTATTTCATCAACTGCATGCCCTACCTTGCAATCCAATTTCGCAAAAGCTGAAAAGCCGGACTGTAAATTAATCCGCGATACGGAATAATGCATTAAGCACGCTCAAACGGTCGTGGAAATTTAAAAAATTACTTCATCGGCCCTTTGTTCAATGCAGGCAGCTCCAACTTTAGTTCCTTGTATTAAATCAACGGATCAGTGGTCAATCCCTCCATAAAAGAGGAGAGCGAGTGAAAGATAGGAGAAGCTTGTAAAATTGTGCCAACGCACTTAATTATCGCTATTCCAGTAAAAGTATCCTTAGCCTCTTCTGCAGCAACTAAAGAGCTCTTTCATTTTGTCATTTCGTAGCTGTGCTCTCTCCCTGTTCTTTTTTTTTATTTCGCCATAAAATTTAATTCTAAAGGTATTCCAAACGAGAGTTTTTCATCAAACGAAGAGTTTTTTTCCCCGGTAACAATGCCCGAGAAATTATCGAGGAATCTCAATCTTTTTCTCGCTCTATTTCTCTGGAGCTATTTTTTTCGTTTTTGTCAGAAAAACTATCTATTCACGTGTTTTCCTTTTATTTTGCGTCCGATATCACGATTCCGTACAACATTTTTTATGTATAGCGAAGCGAGAGCCAGCGAGTGAAGGCGAAAAAAAAAATTGGGTCAAAGTGCTGACGAAACTGAAGTGAGCTTAGCTACCCACTAATCTTGCAGCTAGCCGGTAAAACAAAAAAAGAAAGAAGAGAATGCGAGTATACTACTTTGAAAGGGATGCAGGGTGCACGGTAGAAATTGTAGCTAAATCGCGTCCTTTTTAGTCTACCGCATAGCATTCATGTACATGAATCGTATGGATTTAGCTTGTTAACGAGCAACGTTTTGACATATTTTTACAGCTACACCCGCAACGATGGACTAGAGCAAGTTCTAGTGAATGGAAGATTCTGTATGCAAGAAAACGTAACTAGCTGCAGTAATATATAACAGGAATGGTCTAGCTGTACAAATTTTAATATTTAGATGCCCAAGGCGTTGTCGCGTCAACTTTTCGCAAGGGGAGTGTCCTCTCTTTGTGATTTTGAAAGAGAAAAAAAGGAGCTAGAGCAAAGGGGAGAGAAAGGTCTAAAGGCTGGAGAAAGCCGCTAAACGAGAGCTTGCACGTTGCTAGCCCGGTGAAAAGGGGTTGACTTTCTCCCCTCTCTCTCTCTCTCTCTGTCCTGGTGGAGAAGAAACGACTCCTAGTTGAAATTCCAGGAGCGACGTGGCGGCCGAGCTCTAGTGTTACTCTCGTGGGTCTCGAGCCTTTGAGCCGGCCGAGCAAGCGGGTGGTTTATTCCTCTAGTTATTAAATCCCACGTTTTCTTCCAGCAGCAGTAACAGCAGCAGCAACTCGTCTACTTGCTCCCGTCGTCGTCGCACACGTCTTTGTTCTCTCCGCGTGTGCTCCTTTGCAAGGCTTCGGCTACCCGCTGACGCAGTCGAATAAAGACCTTTCATTTAACGGCCACCGCACGCGGATGTCAATGCCTTTTCGGACCCGCGGTCCCTTTTATATCGTCGCATGAAAGTGAGTATTGTATTCTGACGTTCTGCGATTAGCGGGTTGTGTGGTCATTATCGTTGTGGACTGTTGCTCTACGATGCCACGCGTGTGCGGATGATTTCATTCGACATTTAATGTGATCGCGAAAAATAATGGCACAGGGTTCTACGGCTTTATATATAACTTTATAAAGACTTTTGTTTTAGAACTTATCTCATCTAATTCGTGGGGGAGTAAAAGCCGGCGTTAAATCCTGAAGTGGAGGCGAGGGTGGGGAGAAACGACTTTATTTTAATAGCTTTTCTTATTTGTCGGAGATTCTTTACTATTGGTAGTGTTGCTAAATTTAAATTAACAAAAAGAGTTGGGATCAATCGTTAAAAAACTAATCTTACTACTCCGTTACGAGAATATCCTATTAAGTGATGTTTCTGCATTAAACGTTATTCTATATTTATATAATTTTGAGCATTTACGAATTATCGTTTTTTTTTTAAATGATTGGGAATGGAGTAATTGCTTTCGTCTTTCGAACTTCCCATTTTTTGCTCTTTCGAAGTCTGCTTTAGCTCGTTCGAGAAATTTAATCTTGAGAGAAGACATATATGCTGCAGCTTGATTGTTCTGTAATTGGAGTTTACTAACGCTTAAATTATGAGCCGAGTTAAATCACTTTGTATTAACAAAGTGTTAGCTTTACGCCGAGAGTCTATATATTTGGAAAAATGCTATCTTCTCTTCCTTTAATGGGCTATGAATTTTAAACGGTTGGTTCTCAAAAAGACACTGACCCGGCTAAAAGTAAAGCGATATTAAAATATTTTACTTGTTCCAATAAAGTACGGATATCAGTATTTAATATGCTTAGGTAAAACGATTACTTCGAGTTGGTTAACCAGGATGACAAGCGGTTGCAGAGTTACCTTTTTGTCTCGCAATCCTTAATAATATTCTGAAAACATTCAAAAATCACAGTTCAGCTTCGACACTCGTTTTTAAGCTTCTGCATTCTTGGTAAATTTTCTCGTCATCAGTCACTACTGCTATAGTTGCCACAAAAGTCACAGCACTCGAGTAATGGGAGTTATGCAGAGGGCTCGAAAAAAGAGCCGAGCTTGCCTGGTGCACATAAGGAAAAACGCTCTCACTCCCCATTGCCGGTATACACACAACAGCAGCACTTCATCTAGCGCGCTTACTCCCGGGGCAAAGCTATATCTTCCAATTTGGCTCTTAACGCTCGTGCCACGCCACGCTTTATATATACAGTTATACAGCTTGCTTCTCTGTGCGCGATAGTTAGCGTACCCTTTTCCAATTTTCCCAGAAGTCGTCACGGCTGCTACTGCGTGTGCTGCGCTTACAATCGCGCACACGCCTTAGCCAGCTTATAAACTCCCCTTACTCCAAACTATTATATTGCCTTGCGACTAGTTCTAATTAATTAGCATACCAGGGGACATTTCAGATGCTATGATAGAGCTGCGAAACTCTCCAACTGGGCTTTGAACGCCATTTCTCTCCAACTCCGTTGTCTTTGGCTTTCTTTCCCCCAGGCTTGCGTGAAAATTCATGTCCCCTCCTTAAATCTGTGGGACTGAAAAATATCTGTTTCCAGAGCTACAGCGGCACAGTCTGATAAGGAATGAGTTATTTTGATCCACGGGGATTATTAATCAAAATAAAATTGTTTTATTCTTGAACTGAAAAACAATGGTAAAATTATATCCAACAAGCTACTTCCGTCGCATTTGATTTTTTGTAAAGCAAAACTATAAAAAAAAGTTAAAAAATTAAATTGATGATTTTATTATACTTTAAGTAAGCTCAAAATAAAGTATACTGGAGTATGAGAATCTAACTGGAGTAGATGAAATACGATTACATTGCAAATTGATTTAGGTTCGCCCTCTAAAAGTGGTTCCGTATACACCTGACCACTTAACGAATCTCGCAAAGGGAATGCATTAGTATCCCATTCAGAGTCAAGTAGTTATACAAATACATTATATTAGTAGCATGAGATTTCCATTACACAAATGGGCCAGAAATTAGTTTAATTGGTCAAAGTGTAATAAGTAGGTACTCGTATAACAATATCGACGGCTTACTCTTTTTGAATCGAGAGATATCTCACTCTTACAGATTGCCGAAAGCTGTGGAGTACAGAAACGGGGATTGCAGGATCAACGAACTCACCAAAAGTATATATAGTTATGGTGCTTATAGGTGCAAACGTGCACTCGATCAAAACAGCGATTATTTTCCGATACCGGAGCTCGGGATGAGCGTTTGTTTCTATGGAAAAATTTTCGGGATGATCGAACGTATTTTTCTCTGCGCTCTTTTATTCCCTTTCTTTCTCTCGTCGCCGTTATTGTTGTTGTTATTCTCACGCTTGAATTATTCATGAAGCATACGCAAACTCTGCCGCGAATACGCGTTGCTTTTTTCCCCTCTGTATCAACGTCATTAATATGATTTTTTTTATTATATATGTTATTTTTTTATAAACGCTTCTTGTTATGTTCGTATTTAATATAAAATTCAGAGGAGAAAAGAGGCAACGAATGAAATGTTAACATGCATATCCACTTGGTGCAGAATGATAAATGATTATGGGGCAATCTAAATAAATATTAACAAAAGCCATTGTTTTGGTTTTCAAATTGAAAAGGGCAATGTGTATTCATTGGACGCGTAATTACTCCCGCGCGCTTTGTACATTAAAAGTACCACGTATTTTTGCGGCTGCTAATAACGACCGTTGTTATATTTCAATTGGAATAATACGTGCTGATTAATCAAACACTCGTCTTCATTAAACGCAGTGTCAACTGCACAACAATCCCCAGATAATAATGTTTTCTCTCTCATGCTCTCCCCGTACTCACCCTAGACTCTTTCAAACACTGATTTTTATTCGCAGAAGCGTTCTTTCAATAATGAATCGCCAGCCTAGACCTGCCGAGGAGAGCTTATTGCATCAATCATGGCTCTGCGCTCTAACTAATGCATCACAGGCAGCATTTATCGCTGTCACTTATTATTTATTTTATTTATGCGTTACTTGTGATTACGAAAATTGCGATTGCAGAGAGAACTTTCTGAGAGGGTAGCTAGTTTGTTAAGCTGTTTTATGTTCTCTGATATACTAGTATTAGTTTTTAATGAATGACCTTACTGATCGAATGAAATATTATATTATTAAACTATTCTTATTTACCGTCACGGTAACAGTTTCCGAACCTTACGAACACTCAAAACCCCTTTGTATAAAATATGACATTTGGTTTGCTTAAAAACACACCGTTGACCTCATTCGCTGATTAGCACGGAGTGGGAGCATAAATACACCAACTTTAAATAATATACATAAAAAGAAAATATTTAACAAAAATTTGTATATATCCAACGCTCTATATCACGCTTTTTAATTTGATTTCTACTATAATTAGCAAATGCTTTTTGCATATTTTCAAAAACGTGCGAAAAGTTGAATTATTTTCATTACAGAATATATTAATAAACCAAAATTTAAAATGAGCTTTCAAGCAATGTAAATATTCAAATATACATAGTATACATAATTTTGAATTGTATTCAATGTCTTTTATGTGTGCTTATAATATTTTATAATACTACATTTTTCGAAACAAAAGCGTCATTTTTTTATTGTAGAACAATAATTACTTATATTAATTTTCACAAATATTATTTTAAACATATAACGACCGACGCATTTTCACATGTTCATTTACAAATTGCATATAAACTATTGTAAATTTGTGCTTGTAAAGTTACGTTTTATACGTCAGGGTATATATATAATAGCAAAAGTATATTATAATAAGCTCAAAAGTATCTCTGCGCCAGAGCCCAATCCCAAAGCCCTCTGCAATCATCCAGAACGTGAAACACGCCTCGATCATTTCTCCACGTCATCGTCACGTATCACTCATCCCTCCTCGCAAAACTATCTCGCTTCCACTCGTCCATTCCGCTTTTCCACCTTTCCGAGCCCGCAATTTAACTCCGCCGGGCTCCATGCAAAAGAAAAAGGACTAAAAAATCCCGATGGGGGAGAGAGCGCGGGGGAACAGGGTTTACCGACAAAAGCCGGCACTGCACTCGCAGACGTAATTTTCTCCGCTCTCTCCAGCGGCTGCAGCAGCAGCAGTTCCCTTGTATTTTTCCGAGCGCGAAGTGAGCGAGTGCACTGCCCTCCACACGTCTCGCACGTAAGTCGTCTGCGACGTTGGTCGTCGTCGTCGTCGTCGTCGTCGTCGTCGTCGTCGTCGTACGTAGTCGTCGTCTCTCCCTAAGCGTTGCAGGATATTCATAGAAGTCGAGAGCTTCATGGAACTCACGTGTGCTATTCGTGGTTTCCCCCCCATAAAGGTATATATAAGCTGGAGTATGTGTGTGTGTGTGTGTGTGTGTGTGTGTGGATGTGAAAGTGTGGGGAATCGCGCGACGATGGGATGGAGGAAACGAAAAGCGGCCGTGTGTGGACTTGGCTTTATTTTTAACCGGAGTCGAGCGCCTTGCAAAAAGACCAACTTCGGCCTTTATTTATAGGCCTTTTAAGCTCGCAAGTGGAATCCCTCGATTTCTCTCCAGTTTCTCTTCTCCTGCGGCGCTCTTTCCGACTTTTTTCGCTTTACTTTAAAGGTAATATAGGCTGGATTTTCGAGAATCCGGTTAACGATAAGCGAAGGTTAAGAAAATAAGGTGGCCTGTAGTAGTACTAATTTCGTTGAGAGAGAATAATAACGGGAGGAAAAGGGCTGAAGAATTTATCATTTGTTTAGACGAAGTCGAGCGTGCGCACGAACTTTAATAGCCGATTGGTTAATTGACTGTGTGACACGGCGGGACAACACGCGGTGACTCGAAAATAGGTTTCGTGCGTGTGTTTTTCTTTTTCGTGTGGGGCGCGAGCTCGAGATTTAAGGCGCTCTTTTACAAACAAACCCGAGAGAATTCACAGCGCGTAAATATCCTTGAGGACTGGAAAGTTATGGAAAAGTTGGTCGCGCTGAATTTAGGAGTTGGGCATTTTAAATTTGTCTAGCTGAGATGGTAAAAGGTTTATACGTGCAGTTCAAATTTCTTAGAAACGTATAGAATCCTTTTTCCAAATGAAGTTTTGAAAAATCGACAATGGCTTTATTTTGCTTGGAGGAACTTTAAAGTCATTGTACTCGCGTTGAAAGAAGAAATTTTCATACCTAAAAGAAAATTTCGTTTCTCCGTGCATAAAGAAAATGCTGAAGCGACAAATTGCTTCCAAGCTACATATTATTAGGAATTAACTAAATTTTAGCGGTTTTAGAAGCGCGATAAAGACAGCGGTATGAAGATATATCATAATAGCAATATAGTAATAGTGCAACGTGACTTATCATGCTCTTCTAGCTCATAGGATGTCGCCGAAATAGCATTATTATACTGCTCTAGTTTATCAAGATTATCTTAAGACCAGCATCTTCTCCAGAAGCACGGACAAAAATGTTATTTAACACCGTTCGTGTTGCATGCTTAAAAACTTTATTTAGTAACTAAATTCGTATTTTTTTGTTTCAATAGTCTATCGCTTACAATGTCATGTAAAGCAGAAGGTGAAGCAACTGCAGATATTGCAAAGCATATATATGTTTAAAGTTAAATTACATATAATTCGTAATGAAAGCAGCACCGACTCGCAAATTCTCGCTCAACGCCAACGTGTATAGTCTCTAAACGTAGTCTCATTCAACATCAATAACTGAAAAGCGTCCGCTTGCAGAAGTTAAGCTAAGCGCCAAATTACTCGCGTACACACACACACACACACACACACAACACACACACATCACTCTGAATGCACTATTAGAGCTTTTCGACTGTGTACAAGCCAGCACAGCCTAGACATAGATTCCAGACGCTTGCAAAATCTCGTGTAAATATCCTCTGCCCCCTCGTGTCTGGGCTGCAGCAGCAGAGAGCAAAAGTTGGTCCTAGAAAATTTAGAAGCCAGGAAAACGGATCTCTATTCCAACGATATAGAGATATATACCGAGGGAATTCAGTAGCGTAAACAGCTACTCTCGCGTGGCTCGTGTATATATGCGGTGCACTAGCAGAAGTCTATCTCCCTCTATTGTCGCAGTACATAATATACAAGCGCACGACTGTCCGTCTTCGCTAAACCGTGACCCGCAAGATAGAGCTGTAGAGTGAGAGAGAGTGAGAGAGAGAGAGAGAGAGGACGGGAGAGATGGCAAAGTTTACCAGTTTACTCGCTCTCTTGAAGTTTCGCAGGCCGTTATAGCAACAGAGCAGCCTACTTAGTTATCCGCGGCGCTGCTGTGACACGAGGCGCAGCTCCGACCGTGCCCACTTTCGGGGAATTCTCTCTTTCTCGCATCGCTCGCTGTGTGCGGCGCACATACGCTCGTTCAGTGCGCCGCCGCCGCTGCCGCTGCCGTCTTAAGTATTTCTCTGTTGCGCACACTTCCGTCCGCTTGATATAGGCTAGCTCTTTCACGTGCCGCGCTAGTCTCGCGAACTTATACATGCTGCCAAGTGCAGCAGGATGATGCAGCCTTATGGAGGATGAATTTTGGGGAAGCAAGATGGGTAATTGACTTGTCCGGTGCATGAACTCGACGCTTTTGGAAGTTCGTTGGCTTCGTGAGGTGCAGGACAATGGGTTTGCTTGATGCGCGAGTACTGCACTGCAGTTTGTGTACGAACAATCTCGTGTTACCATCTGTTTCGTGGTCTAGAATAATTCATATCTACACATGTGCCGGGCTACATAATTATTGATTAATTAGTCAACTATTGAATGTATATGTGCATAAGATATAAATCTTAATTGATATGGTAAATTAAACGGGTGAATACGGTAAATAATTAGTAATTGAATGAGGTAAGGTACCGTGCGATTCTCAAATATTCATCAGGAATAAAAAATTTATTTGTATTTCGGGAATGATTCATACGGATCGATTTTTATAGCTATTTTTTTTATACTCTTGATTATATGGCATATTCAACATTTATTTTATGTGAAAAAATGTGTGGGTTATAAATATTTTTTATCGTCTACGTATAATCCACGCTATAGCACGAATTGAGCAAGATACTATCACGGAAACCGAATCCTAGACTTTTTCCGTCGAAAAATTGAAAAAGTTTCAATAGTTTATCATTGTTCGTAATTTTAAAAACGATTCATGCTTCAGTAAACATCGAAATTAAAGAAGTTGTAGATATTTCAGAACAGTATCTAATAATTTACCAATATTTGGTTCAGAGGAAATAATTTTTTGAGTTATTACTTGGTATAATTATAAGTTCACTCTCTCTATTAAAACAGCCGAAATTTAAAAGAAATATTTTGATTCATTTATTACTGCACTGGTTGGTTTCATTCCGTGAAGCACATAGAATACATGTGAGAAGAATTTTCGACGTAGTCTAGAAAAGTAGTCACATAGGATGTGGGGAAACGGATTCGGGTGGCACAGAAAATATTTGTGTTTTTGAAGAAAAAGTTTTGAATGAACATCCAATCCAAAAATAACTTTTATTAACTTTTTCCCTTTCTCCTACTTCATTTTTCCTTCTTTTCTGTAATTTACCATTGATAAGTTATTTATTGTTACCTCGTGAGTGAAATGAAAAAGCAAAGAAATTTGAATTTTTGCGGAGGGTCAGGGTCCTTCAAATTATATTATCATGCCAATATTTTTATTACACTCGACTTTCAAATGATAGGGTGGCATAAAAAAAAAGCTGAAGGTAAATTGACATGGCGAAAGGGAGAGACCTGGGACGGACTTATGAAAATTTAAGCCGTATATTTCGCTTAATACTATTCTCTAGAAATATTCGGATATTCCTATAAAGCACATCTTTTTATTTTTTGTACTTTGAGTGCGCTTTTAAAAATGTTATAAAATGTTTTAAAAAATAAAATTTTGGAAAAAATGTTATTTTGATGTTTTTTCAGCAGAAAATGATTTTTATGAAAAACACCCCATGATCCAAATTTTAACGGCCTAATAATGAAAGTCACATGAAAATTTGACCAACATTTTCACATTATTCTATTCTAATTAATTTTGTATAACTGTAAGACAAATTGATGTAATTTTCAACCAAAACAATAAACAAACTTTCACTCGGGATTAAAGTGCGAAAAACCATCCCAACACCTATTAGCATGCACTCTAATAAATTTCCAGCATTTTCGCGACTGACACTTGATTCAACGAACTTCAGACAGCATCCCTAATGCAAGAGACAAAACCAAGCAAATACGAAAGGTACATTACACACTGCACATTAAAGCCCAACCAAAAATAAATGAAGCCTTTGCATCCTTTCAAATGATTTTCATACTCTCGCGAAAACCCTTGCACATACATTATAACTCAATTACGCCCTGTGTACTTGGAAATATTAAAATTTTTATTAAAACAGCGAGAGGCTATATGCGAAGCAAGGCCACGAATTACTCCGACCCAGGGACATAAAAATTTTCGCACGCGTTATCACCTATACAGACGGAACATTATTTCGCGGCAATGAGTTCCCGAGGCAAGTTTCGCGGTGCGCGTATCTTCTTGGCCGCGCGCTTCTGGCCATTTTCGTTCGCTCTCCTTTTTATTTTTCAGCTCCCGTACTCGGAAAGTTCTTATTTTTCTTCATTCTCTAACACACACACACACACACGCGCACACACACACACGCGCACACACAGTAGGAGCAGTAGAAGGCGGATCCACGCGTAATATCTTGCGAGCGGTTGATATCGCGTGGTAGATGTACTCCGACGAAAAGTAAACTTGTTAACTGGCTGCAACGCCGGATGCCAAGGCAGAGGGCGAGGATCATTCTCGTCGCGACTACTACCACTACCGGCGGGCAAGAGAGTGAGCCAAGCCCCGCGCGATAGTTGAGAAGTTAAGCAAAGAAAAAATTGAGTTCTCTTACTTTGCTTTACTTCTCGCCTCAACGCGACCCAAGTTAGTTTAGCACACTTCGTGTAACATTCCTCTCTCTCTCTCTCTCGTTCCCCGCCCTTTTTTTTCTTTAGCCTTACAGCCTCAGAGTACGACGGAAGGGACACGAAAAAAAAGCGGCGAGGAGTTTAATGAAATTTCTTCCTACCGAGCAGCCGACTTAATTGAGCCGCGTAATAACGAATACATTTGTAATTTGTCGCTGCTGTAGCTCTCCTCCCGACGAAAGAAAGAGGAGCCATGATTATTCGTTGGTTTGGACGCAGCCTCGTTTTTCTGTTTCTTCTTCTTTAACGGATCTTCGAACATTTGTATTTTAATTGTATCTTAGCAAACCGAATGAATTTGCGTCGGTTCGTTTGTTGGATTTTCATTTTGGGGTTATTGGGTTAAATTTTTCTGACAGTGACACATTAAACGTCAGTGGGATTTATGCAGTTGGAATGAGGATAAATGCATATTGAATTTACACCCATTAAAAAAAAATAACGTCCTTGAGCGTACGGGTAAAGGAATATAATATCTTATGAATTTCGACTCGTAAAAATCGATGTCCTTATGCACATTACTCAAGAGTTCTGAGAACATGACTTTTTAAAAGGCTATTTTAAAAACGTTTTCTCAAGCTGTTTTCCACACTATTCACAGTATTGAAAATATATCAATTTAAGTTAAAAATGCGCTAAGTTAGACGATCATCTGGAACATTAAGTTTATTTCGTGATTCATATTTGTTATAGTTATATATATATATATATATCACTGAATATTTTAAATATAAATATATTTGAATTTTCATGTGTTAAATTAAATACAAATTTTAGAAACCGCCATACCTCATCATATGTAATTTACAACGATTCCAAGAAAATGCATTTGTAATATTTACATTTACATATCCGTATACCTCTCTATTATTTTTGATATTAAAGTGACTAAATCGCCCTTTCCACGGTTATAATGTATTTTTTATTCTAGGTTGCTGTTAATAGATTTATTAAATGAGTTAGAAAACATAATCAACGATAGTCAGTAACCATCATCTTTTTTTGCTATGATTGAAGAAAAATTTTCCATGAAATGTCAGACTAATAAAAACAAACTAGTTATTGTATTAATTATTCACATTCGATAAAATTGTATTGCATATCAAAGATTTTCATTTAACATTTAAGCATGTATACCATAGATGCAAAAAGTATAATTGTCTACAGAAATTCATTTCGTAGTTCTCAAGCTGAGGACAATTTCTTGTGCTGCTTTAGTTGAAAACAGTACTCAAGACGTAATTCTGTTAAAAGTTCTACCCTATTATTATAAAATTGTACAGTATTTATATATAAGATGAGAAAATACATGCAAGCTTGCAAATCGAACTTGAAAGTTTCTTATATTAATAGAGTATTTATGATTAAGTACTCGCCTTTTATAATATTCTGAAAACTTTTAATCAACGTTATTTCTTTAATTAATAAAATGCCCCAAAGAAAGATTATTATATCTTAAAGTCTGCATATACTGTTGAAAACTTATGATTATTTTATGACTTTGTTTTTCGAGCAAACTTTGAAGTACTCTAAATTATACCTAGCTCGGTCCGGGCCACATCAAAGTTTACTCTAAAACGTAAGTATGAAATTCATTTTGAAATTGTTCAAATCTTGAACGTATATTAAATCAACAGCCCTTGAATTCTACTAAGAAGAACATTGCTTGCAAAATTGCCCTTCGCTCGATTTAAATTGCGCGTCTTCGTATCAGCGAGGTTACGAGAGTATTAGGAGAGAGAGAGAGAGAGAGAGAGAGAGCCACATAGCCAGTGCTAAATTAATCGAACGCTCTGGCGCTTACGCGCTGGAAGAAATTGGTGGCAGGCAAGCAGGCAGCCGCCACGACCGTACTAACCTATACAGCGAAGCTGGCCCACTCTCCGTACAAGAACATTCAATTAGCTCGATTGGTTAATTGAGTTTATCGGCGTGATGGTCGGAGACCAATTGTCCTGGAAATTCCTTCCTTCCCACCGCTACCACCCCTTGTGTATATATATGGGTATATATACAGTAGGTGACACACATAGTCGCGCGGTCACAAAAAATAAACGACGAAATAGGAGGGAGAAAAAAGCAAGCGGAGAAGCAGAAGACGAGCTGGATAGCTCGGTCGCACCGGCGCAAAAAAATGAAATTCCGCGTGAATTGAAATGCTCGATTGCGCGCGGCCGCGCGTTTGTTCACGTATATACGTGTGTGCGTCGGTGTAGCTATGCGAGGAAGCGAAGGAATAGTCGCCCTCTCATCGTGACTCGTCAATCAGCCGTTCGGTTTTATTGCTCCTGTCACTTGCTGACCTCTCGTCGGCTAACTTTTAATTGCTTATTCGACACGGCAACTCTTATGCCCTGAAAGGGGTCTCTCTCTCTCTCCCTCTCTCTTCCTTTATACAATGACACTTTTTTTTTCTTGACTACTTTTCTCATTCGACGCAATACCGAAATTCTGTGTAAAACTAGCCTTATGGGAGATGTCGCTTGCAGTGGAAAGGATGGGGGGGG
>UELU01138962.1:44279-58215 GCA_900490025.1 Megastigmus dorsalis
GGGGGGGGGGGGGGGGGGCGGAGGAGAGGGGCGTACGAAAAATTGATTTTACTATTATTGGACACGGTCGATTAGGTTTGGGCTGAATCGGCAGGGCCGAAGAAGAAAAAGGATCGAGTCATTCGGAGAGTCGATTTATATAAATATTATTTTTATCGTGCGTGAAAGCTGCTATTTTCCGCTCATTTGGGGAGCTATCTTTTCCCGATATGATGTTTTCCTTAGGCAACTTAATATTTTAGTAGTTTTTGTTCCGATGATTCAAAGAGAAAAAGATCTTTATTTATGTTTCTCTTCGAAATAATAGACCTACCTAAAGTCCTCAGTGCGTGAAAAGTCAATATTAAAATTGAGCGAGCTGATATCACTTTCTTTTCTAAGCTACAATATTTATTTTATAAAAGTTAAATTGGACTTTTTTGGCGTGGATTTTTATCGTAAAAATCAGATTAAACTTCGATAAACAAAGTGAACAGCCGCTGAAATTATTCAAATACTTTGGTAAAGATTTCAGTTAAGCTTCTACCCTTTATATCTTTTTATCAAACATTTTATAAATATTTAGAAGAGTTTGAGCCATTAGGGATATAATGTAGCCTACAACATTGAAATGCAACCGATTAAAGATACTGTGCTGACGTTCATGAATGGATTGCTTGTAATACTTCTAAACGTTGAAACTTCAAAGTATATTTGCAAATGTGCACATTCCCGAGTTACTTACCAACCACGTGTTTAATTAGACATTGCTTTCATATGAGAATTTCCATTGTCTAGTTAAATGCGCGATCGCAATTCGTCATTAACAGAATTAAATGATGCATCCATGAACCCCGTCGCTGATTTGCACACGATTATAAACATACTCTCAATTTCGAGTCTCTATTATGTAATAAAAATGCTTATATAGTCATTGATTAATTAATCATCCTCTACCTTTTTGATAAATATACATGCTAAATCATAATATGTATAAATTCTCATGCAAATTCCTGTTGTACATACGTGGATGCTAATCAGTTTTTAATTAAACAATTTAAAGCAACTAAACGAAAATTCTGCTTTTAACGAGTAGAAGTTAATCCACTCGATATGATTAAGCGCGTGGGATCGAGTAAACTGAGTGGCCCGTCAAAGTGTAGAAGCCACTGAACTCATCAACCGTTCGAATATCACTTAAGCTTCGAAGCCCCCGACGCTTGAATTTCAGAATAACCCCCCCCCAAAAAAACAGCCGTGCTGCAGCACTGAAGGCATTCAAAGTCTTTGCTTGGGCTAAAATTAGCCAGGCTACACGTTCCTTTCCTTTAGGCAAAAATCTCCAGTCGAATCATGTGTTGATGAGACTTCATCCCATTTGGATGCATTAAAAGCTTGTTGTGATTGAGTCGTGACTCTTTAACTTTCAGCTATGGAGTAATAGCCACGAAAATTTGTGTTCATCTAATTGACGGTTCTGGAAGGTTGTTCGACTTGGAAAATTAATTGGCAGAAATTAGTCCACCGCAGCATAGTTGAGTGCATCTGATCCCCGTGGAAGTTGTCAGCAGTGGTAGTAGTCGACGATTAAAGTATAGAAGAGAGAGAGAGAGAGAGAGAGAGAGAGAGACAGAGGTGGAGGGGGTAGAGGAATAGAAGTCCACCAGAAGCGCTGCAACCGCGGCGCGCATGGAAACTTCTCTTCTCAGGATCGCGTAACTTGAAGAACGCGAGGTGCACTCCTCGTGTAGGTATATATATATATATATACATACACATACACATAGCATACTAGAGCAGAGCAGCCGCTGTCTATAAATCTAGCTTGCGGTCTGAACGCAATCTCATCCTTCTGCAGCTCGCCGTTAACCCTACGTGTGTATACCTGCAGTTCGTCTACGTGTGGAGTTGCAGCGTGTGTATAGGTTAGCCTCGCATGGATCAAGCCACGAGGGCCAGTGCAGCGGCATCTCCTCCTCCTCTTCCTCTTTCTCTCTCTCTCTCCCTCTCTCTTTCTCTCTCACACACACACACACACACACACACATTCAATCAACGTGTCGTAAATCCACCGGCGTAATCTATCAGAGCCTCTACGAATATTTACACCGGTGCGCGATTGCGCTGTTTACCCGCTGGCACCCCTCCCCCCTCCCCGCCCACCCCCATCCACCTCTGAGGATTCATGAGAGAGGAAGCCAGAGGCGCGAAGAGCCCAACCCTACATCAACTACATCTGTTGTATACCTATGTATGTGTATAACGGCCTGTCGATTCGTTACTGAGAGGCTTTTATTTTTTGTTACGGGAGTGGATATCGCGAGTTTTCTGTTTACCGATCGAGTTTAAACGAATTTGCTGTAGAGCGACGAGGGGAACGGCTCATTTTGGTCGCGTCAATACAGAACTCGTGTCTGCAGGCTTTCAGAGGAAAAGTTTAAAAAAATTCGGCGAAGCGAACCCTGCCAAAGGCTGTTTTTGATGACCCTACTGCGAGGGAGTCACGTAATTATCTGCAGCACAGGCAGCCACAACCGATTAATGCCATGTAGTTGGAATGTATATACTTCCCTTTTTTTCGCTGGTCCAGCGTTTTGACGAATGCGGCGTAAAGAAAATTTGTATTGGTTTGTTGTTGTTTTTGCACGTTGAGAGGAGCGGCTGCTGTATAGGTTTGCAAAGTATTTTAGCCTGTTAGAGTTACTTTATCGGACTGCTTTTTTGATGTTCAACAAAGGATGACATGATTTTTAATAAAGTAAAGGAAGAAAGTATCGTTACGAACATGTAGTAGCTTGGTTGGGTTGGGATTCGGTGCTTTTTTATAATAATGAAGTTGCCATAATGAAAATTTTAATTAACTATAGGGAAGAGTTAAATTTTCTTTTTACATTCATCAAAACTTTAGCTGAATAAATAAAGAAAAAGTGTAGAATCTGATAATTGGAGTAGATACGATTTACTGTGGTTGGGTCGAGATATTAATTATTATTCAACTTAAGTATTGTAATCTAGAATAATTAATTTTGAAATTCCATTCGTAAAACTGTATGTTACAGAAGTTTGAAGCACGCAAGTCAATGTAATTTTAATAAATGAAAATGGAACCGATCATCAAGAAATTTTGAACATTAATCCAAGTTTAATTGGGAGTTGAATCCGTAATCATACATGGGAATTATTACTATCGTCAATCAAACAAACAAACTGATAGTTTCGAACTCGATAATCGTTACAGGTGGATAAGCAATCAATGTCTACAAGTGTTGTACAACCAATTAAAACCGGCTTTTGATACTGATTCAATGATAATCCATCCAATATCATAAATTCGGTAAAGGGAAATTTCTGCAATCGTTTGGCAAGACATTTTCAAAGTTTATAATATTAAATTGATCTTGATAATAAAATAACATAAGCTTATCTTTGTACTTACATCAACAACATAATTAATTAATCCAAAATGAAAAGTATCCAATGGCACTGCTGTAACATTAAATATAAATTGTAAAAAGAATCGCATAATTGATATTTTTCTTTGTTTGCATTTTACATCGCTTGATGAAATTGTGATTGTTATCGAGAGACAAATATGCTATTATACGATGCTTTTAGGAGGAGAGTGAAGGAAAGATTTTGTGTTTACATCAGTTATTTCTGGCAGATGATTCATTTGCAGTGAAAAATTATTTTTGTATCAAGAGTACTAATGGACTTCAGAAAACGCGAGTTATTTACTGTAAAGTGAACTATCGTTTACTTTAAGTAGATCATTTTCTGTAACCCGTTTTAGCGCTGTAATGTTAAAGATAGAATATAATATTTACATATATTTTTATTTGTGCAAATACTCCTTATTAATATCCATAATTACTACCATTCGTCAGTACATAAATTAAACGTACTTATTTCTAATAACTACTCTTCTTTTCTACTTCGATAATGGAGGAATAAAAAATCCCATAAAACAATTTCATGATAAATACAATTTTAAACATCGTTAAAAAAATCTTTTGCTCCATGAACATTATTTCCTTTAACAAAGTTAGAATTCTGAGAAGCGAACTAACAAGCATTACAAATAGCATTATTTTAAAACAAAAGCGTTTGATGAATACAAACAAAAAAGAGAGATTTTTCGATCGTTCCAGCTTCCGCTTGATCAAAACGTAAAAGTTGTTTTCACAAAATAGCAGCTAAGCGATCCATATTCAAAATAATTTTGTCTCCAATATCCCCAATAAATATTCACTCTGAATCACTCAAAACGATCTAGTGAAATTTCCATTGCAGGAGGAGGTCGCTCGGGTCTGTATTGACGGCATCCCTATAGGCGTACGCTCGCTCGCTTCTCAATAGACGTCGAAAATAATGTCGTTACACGCCGCTTCAGCTCCAATACACGCACACACACACCTTTATATCCATGCACAAGCGGTTGGCGGAAGGAGAAGAAGAAAAAGAAATAGAAGAAGAAGAAGAAGAAGAAGAAGGAGAAGGAGAAGGAGAAGACGCGAAGTAGCGCAAAGAGTGGGATGGGATGATATCCGGCTTTTCGCGGCTCATCGAACAGGATCATCGTCTGCATAATTCGATGTGACGCCTGAAAGTTTTCTAATAAAAGTTACGCCCGCGCCCGCACAACCAATGGATGCAAGCTGCTCGCTCCTTTTTCTCTTGGTGTACACACACGCACACACGCGCGCGCGCGCACACACACAAAAGCAACGTGCGTATACGTTGTAGGGGTAGGCTTCGGATTCTCATGAAACGTCGACGGACGGTTAATGTGCCACCGCCGCGTGTCCTCTCCCCCTCTATTTTTTTTTCTCCTCGTTGCAGAGAGGAAAGCGGCCGAGCGAATTAACTATGAGGATAATTAAGTGCTGTCGAGAGGATAAGAGGGAGAGAGAGAGAGAGGTAGGGCAAGAGAGACAGTGACGTCGAAGGTTAATGCATACATTATGAAGGGCAGAGAGGAGGGAAATTCTCTTTATATGAAGGAGCTATTAACGAGAATTTTTCGAACAATTTGTCGTGCATTCGCACCTTGCGGATGTGAAATTGGACAGTGAAGAGAGAGAGAAAGAGAGAGAGAGAGAGAGAGAGATGGAGAGGGAAAGAGAGCAACGGTCTCGAAAAGGCACGGGAGGTGGAGGAATGAAATGCTGTAATTAAAGTCGTAATTGCCAGAGAATCGGCGGCGCCCTGCAGTACGGCCTTTGCCTCACTGGCAATCATGATAATTACCCGCAAGCGTGTTCATTATGCGGATTTAGGAATGCCCAAGTACGGACGAGACTTTCGGATTTTCTTTTCACTGCGCCTCCTCGCCTATATTCTCCTTCGGTCTGCAGGCTTTTACTACTGCTTTTGTCGCGATGTTGGTACGCGAGAAAAGTCGGACGAATAATTTTACGGACCTGGAGAAAAACAATTATCC
This sequence comes from Megastigmus dorsalis, assembly GCA_900490025.1. NCBI lineage: Eukaryota > Metazoa > Arthropoda > Insecta > Hymenoptera > Megastigmidae > Megastigmus > Megastigmus dorsalis. Next base: position 49,702 of record UELU01138962.1, read on the forward strand.
ACGATGCGTCATAGAGGAAATGCAAAGAGGTTAGCAATGATAGAATTTGGGAGGGGAGTAACCGAAGGGACAATATTTTTTTTCGCAGGTCGACGCTATGTGCGCGTGAAGTAGAGAGAGAGAGAGAGAGAGAGTGAGAGAGAGAGAGAGAGGAATTCGGGAGGAAGGGAGACTGGCGAGCTAAAAATAGCCTTGTATTTTTAATCACGCCGGGCCGTTCGAGTTTGGGCTTTAACGAATTTTCTCGTCGCAGCGTCGGCGAGCGTATATACGTTGCGCGATATTGCTCTTCAGTCAATAACTCATGCTCAATGACCATGATCATGCGCTCGCTCGCTGCCTGCGAAATGAGATTTATAGAGAGCGCCGCAAATATTTATTATTTTGCTATCGATGTGCACTCGTAATTTAACATGGCGGCTAATAAATATCTCTACGTATATGGGTGTATCGCGTCTCCCTAAGCTGCATCTACCAGATTTTTCTTTTTTCCTCAAAAAGATAATAATTGTTTCATTTTGTACTTGCAATAGTATACACATATTCTGATAAATTAGCTAAAATTCTTATTATAATAGTTAATTAATATATTTTAATACTATACTCTTTAAGATGGAAAAAGTTTACAAGTAAAAAGGCGTTTTTGGATAAAAATGTCAGCGTCGGCTCGATGGGAAAAAGGTTCTGGCTATCTCTTTTTTAGATATTCTAGCTGGATTTATGTATATATGTGACTTTTGTGTTATCCCTTAAAAGATACGATATTATTTAGTCGCATGTGTATTCTGATGAAATAAGTAAATCAAATAGCATACTAAAAAAAGTATTTTATCGCTCGAGCAAAAGGAAACTTTTCACAGACTAACATAAAAATCCTGAAAAATACCCCGCGTAAATAATAAGATCTTAGTCGGAGTGTCGCAAAAAGTAAAGCTCTTTGCCAGATTTTTTGTCAGCTCCATTAACGTGCGCGCGCGTTTCCACGCAAGCACGTACACCATAAAGAATATCTAAAGCCCCCTAGTGCATTTAACTCTTAATCTGGTCTGGTGTGTGCATGGCCACAAATTTACACGTCAGCCGCAAATACATCGATGACTGGCTCTACAGAGCAATCCATCAATTACAGGATGACCGGTCACCGTATCAGCGTCGCGTTATATCCGGCCCGGAACATCCGTTACCAACGACACAACGACATTTATAAAAAAAAAAGGAAAAAAAAAACAAACAAACACCCCTTGCGCAGCTTTTTTAAAGCGAAAGATGCCCGACAGCTCCGGTCAATCGAGCTTTTTTTCCTGGTACTGTGCGCGAACACCAAATCCATACAACGCGAGCCGTATAAAGAGAAAAGGAAGAGAATGACGCTGGCGTCGAGTTGAGAAAGCGCAAAAGAAGAAGTGATCCATCAAAATCAGCGAGAACAGTAGCCGAGCTGCCAGTTATATATATACGCCGACGCACACTTTGTTACTTTTCGTGCACCTATATATATATATATATATTCGTTTTTCTCGGTGCGAGACGTTAAGGACTGTAAAAAATCTGAGCTAGACGTTGCTGCTTCTTCTTCTTCTGTGAGCGGCAGTAGCGGAAGAACGAATAGTCCTGTACACGGGACTGAATTCATTATTACTGCTACGCAATTAGGCGAGAGAGTTTCGCTAGTTTCTCGAAGATGTATTTTTCGCCGGTCGTTAATTAAAGTGAGAAATTTGATGTTGCACAGCTTGTAATTTGTTGAATTCGAGTTATTCGTTCGGAGGAAAAATGCAGCTTGCATTGAATTGACTTTTATAGTGTTTAATTGATTTCAGCTAAATGATTTTTGAATGAATGCAGGGTTGAATCTGTTGATTAAACGAAAATGCCTAATTTTTTTAAAGCTGTTTAAATCTCGTGAAATTCGATTCGTTGAATTGGAAGTAAATATTTAGTAACGGATGCAATATTTGCTCTGTAGCAATAATGCACTAAAATTTAGTCGCATGATCAACTCTTTAGAGATGAATTGATCAAAGACAAATTGTTTTTTGATTCATAAATTCTTAAAATCTCTTGCTATACTGAATCTGTACAATTTCGTCAAAAAAACATCCTCATCACTATGAATTTGCGAGATTTACTAAATCAACTTTGTAGAGTACATCGAACGTGCTCAGGAGCGTGCAGATAGACAGGCAGATCATTCGATTACGAATAATTGCGTTTATCTTTTGCTCCTGTTACTTTAGCGAGAGAGGAGCGTGGCGCGTGGCAAAAAAACAGATACATATTTTCTGCGCTGTAGCGGGGGCTATCGACAATGAGATTAGCCCAGTTGACTGCAAAAAATGAGGAAGCGCTCGCTCGACAACGGATACTCTTCTCTCTCTCTCTCTCTCTCTCTCTCTCTCTCTCTTCCCACGCGGTACAATTTTTCCCAAAGTTTTTGTTCTTCGCTGACATTTCGCAGTAGCCCTTTTGAATTTTAACAGTTAAAAAATTGGCCTTTTGTATTTGTACACTGTGTACACTCGACGCGTTCCTATACGAGCACAAACATTGATAAATAAACCATTCTCCTCCTATATTTTCCAAAAATGGATGCTGCGTAAAAAAGTTGGCCGATTTGAACAAAGCCGCGTGAGCTCGAATTATACTTTTTTTTTCCTACCGTAGTACTTATCGCAGAGTTCGCGGAAAGTTTCACGCGGAAAATATATTCGAGATGCGTGAATATTCCAGTTATTATTTTTGCAAGTGCTACCGAGGAAAACTTTCTCGAGCATAACGAGAGGCTTTATTTGCTCACGGAAAACCAAGGGTTTTGCAGGAAAAGGGTGGAGGGTTATTTTTGCAGCTATACGTTTCTTTTAAATCCTGCAGTTCAGTTTTAATGCTGGAATCTCTTGATTAATTAAAAAATGAAGTTTGTATATTAGCTCGATGGAAAGGTGTTAAGCTATATCGAAAAAGCTTAAAATTCGACCACTTTATTTATCACTTTCCAATAAATATTTCACTTTCGTTTAATTAAAGCAAGCCATTAGAGCGCCTAATGAGCGCGGCGAGTGCGAGATATCCCAAAATTTTACGTTGGTGAAGAAATTAAATTTTTGAAAAAAGGAAGAAAGCACCCGATTCCAATCTCTTTTAAGCCCACATTCACAGACACACGTACATACATGATACGTACGTGCACACGTAAAGGGGGTGGCGAGGAACAAGATTGTCGTTGTCCACTACACGTGTACGTGTATGTTTCGAAATAGAAAAAGGTCGAATACACATTATGCGAATTCCAATTGGGGAAGCGATTTATTTTATGCTGCAATGCTGTTTCCCTTTATCCATACGAACTTTTACGGTTCGTTCATAAAAACTTTAGTCGTACATAATAAGCGTAAGTAATGAGTGCGAGTGAGTTAATAGAAAATAGGATATAAAAACAGGCTGTAACTGTTCATGTTTCTCTTCCCTTTATCCAACTTTAACCTCGAAGGGTATAAATTTGGCCCAGACGCTGAATTTTCAGGAACTTTCACTCTAAATCTCGTTGAGCAATAAAACCCAAGGTATATGCCCTTTAAAACCGAGTACAAACTTTACACGATTCGAATAAGATTAACACGTCTGGTGTTAAATCCCTTGGATATAGCCTTCCAAGTATATATCAACAACAGCAGCATATCCCGCATATAAGCCATTCAAATAGTTCGCGTCATTGAATTTTTCGGCCCATACATCGAGATCACTATACGTAAAAAAGAAAGTCCAAGTCAGACACGGAACTGCAGAGAATAGGACTAGGAGAGTTGCGTGATATACGGCAGGTCGGTCCACAGTGTCGGAATCATCGCAGCGCAACCGTCGCTCCTACTGCCGCTGCTCCTCTGTCTGTTAATCAAACGGCGCGGGCTCGGAACGAGCCTCCGGCCCGTAAGTGGTATACAGCACCACCGAGAGATAGAGAATCGGTCCCGGAGCTAACCACTTCCCGTAGAGCCGGAACGTAACGCGCCGTGTATGCGCGCGCTCGGCCCCATTGTCGCGCGTCCGCGCGGCGCGTTGCGCACCTGCACATCGACTCCTGTAATTCGGAACAAGCGAGCGAACGGACGCGGCTACGTATATACATATACACGCAGGGCGTTGATCACTTGGATCGTTCGACGGCTGGCGACCGAGTGTATTACACGTTAGAGCACTGACGGCTGTTGAAACTGCACTGCGTATACCCTCTATATGTGCATGTGTGCAGTGCAACGTGTGTGTGTGTGCGTGTGTGTGTTCGCGCGCGTGCGTGGATCGATCGTTGTTACAGGCGGAGAGAGTCGGGGGGTGCACTATAGCTTTGAAACGAGGCTGACAAGATGAGAGGACGGAGGTGGGGAGGGAGAAAGGGTGGTACGCCTCCGGGCTTTTTTTTTTGTCGGAGCGCTGGTCGCACCGTCGCGGCGGCTTGACGTGATTGCGAAAATCTCTCCGGGGGAATGGGTAGCTGGCGCGTCAACTCTTGTGTGCACACGCGGGGGGCTCTGAAGAGGGGCTGCTGCTGCCGCTGCTGCTGCTACTGCTCTTTTTTTCGAGGGAGGCTACCCCGGATTCGCGGCTTTTCGTGCAAAACCGATTATTAAGTTTGTCGCACAGCTGCGCGAATTTTTTCGAGAACGTGCGTGCTAAATTACTGGCTCGCGGTAAGCTGCGTAACGGGTATAGTTTTCGAAGGTATATCGCTCAAAGTACTATTGGCTGTATTCCATTTATTATGTGGTACGATGTCTCGCGGTGCTGCAGAAATTGTGAGGGATAATCAAGTTGTTTTACAGCGATGTACAGTGTATTTTCGGATGGACCATGATTTTTATCAAATGTGCGGAGCGTGATTTTTTTTTTTTATGCGTCATCTTGCGAGCTACACGAGCTCAAAGTGTCTTTAAAGCTGAGCTCCCGGAAAACGCTTTTTTCCATTATCGCCTTCGGGCAGATAACATTTTAGTGGCAATCCACGGAACAGACATTTGTTTAACACCATTCTATTGGGGACATCGAAGATATTAAATGGTACAGGGGCATTATACACATAAATAGTTATATATAAGTTAAATTGACAATGAGTCATATAACGTATTGGTTAGGAAGAAATGATAGAAAATGGGAATATAAAGTGACATATCAAAATATGTTTTTCCTTGGTAAGTTGCTTATCTTTAATACCGAAGGAATTATATCCAACGTCAATTTAAATGTATTTTCAGCTAAAGTTATTTGCAAAAGTTTACCGTATCAATTACAACTCTTACCCTCAAAGGTTAAATATTCAATAAAAGAAATAATTTGACTGGAGGAAGCATAACGAGCAGAACCGCGAGAGAGAAAGAGAGCGGAAGCGTCCTCGACGTCTGTCAGGGGCAGAGTGCCAGGTTTGTTATCCGACTGTGAAGGGTTGCCGCGCACGTGTGCCCCAAGTGTTGCTACCTGACCCCTGTTGGATTCGCTCGACGGAACTTGTGGAGGCCACCCGAGAGACCGAACCCGCCGACTACAATCGACCCATCATTAGTCCGCAATAAAAAAACAGATGTACTCCTTGGGATGTCTCCGAAGATCTCGAAAGTTCGTCTTGGTCGCACGTGTACGATGACACTGACCACCGCTTTCTACTCAGTCTTAAAAATAATCTTGTTAAAAACTTGAACAATAGCGCCTCTATTCAGCCTAGGGGTTATTGTTTTTTCCCCAGTTTTATCTGGTTTTCGATGTTTGAAATTCAAATTCGTGTTGGTAATTAACTGTTGATTTAGTGGAGAATGGATAAACAATGTGGAAAATGCCTGCCGGTAACGCCACTATAAAATGTATAACAGGAAGGTTTGCTCAAATTTTTTTTTTTTCAAATTTGAATCTTCGTAATGAGTTCAGAGCAATTTCACTGTGATCTAATTTTGTACGAAATTTCTCGTTATAGCATGATCAAAAAGTACTTTGAATTCAGATGGAATACGTTATCCGGCATAATTCAAATTAAATAGCTCGTAATTTAAATCACAAAGCTTGAAACGCACATTGTAATCCAAATTTGTAAAACTAGTAAGCACATAAAAAAGTAAAGTTAAAGCATCTTGATTGATTTTCATATAAATCTATAAAATATTTATAATACGTTTATATCTGAATAACTCAATTCTATTGCGAATACTTGTACTAAATGAATATAATTATAGATGCAGTGCAATTGTATTTGGAATGCACATAATTAAGTTTCTCATTATACTGCTGCGAAAACCGCTGTTGCTTAATTTCATTATGCAAAATCATGTTCTGTTCTGAGGTTACAGATCTTTTAATACCTAAAACTCGATGTAATGATGCAATCTAATTATTTATTGCCAATCAGTATTTTATTTTATATTGTACGAAATTATAAAAATAAAAAAAAATATTTTATTTTATCCTTTCATCATTATAATTTGTACAAAGGACCTTCTACGAAGGCTATGCATGTATCACATATAGAGCTATTGTAAAATCTAAAATCATCAAAATTCATCACGACACGATATTTCGTACAGATAAAACAATATCCTAATATTCCCATCAGGCCTCAAACAAATTCGAGTTAAACGCATCTCCCAGCTCATGCGCACTCACACACACAAACACACAAACATACACTACGAATACGCAACTCTGCAGCCTTTGACGTATTTCGAAGCTGCGGTTAATGCTGATCGACGAGCTGTGGCATTAAAAAGCCTCTCGGCTCACACGCAACGCACATATAGAGAGGCGAGGGAGTCCACGCGCCTCGTCGCACCCCGTGCACAATGTAAATTTTCCTCCTCTCTCTCTCTCTCTCACACACATCCACTGCCCTCTCCCCCCCATTTTTGCTCATCATCGGCGCGCGCGCACCCGCTCGCATAACGAAGAGATAAGAGCTTTAATAGCGCCGCCGCTCGGCTTGCGGTATTAACGAGCATTTTACACTACGAGCGTGCTGAACGAGTAAGTATCGCGCATAGCTTTTTCACACTTCGTAACTGACCTATCGCCCGAGTCATAAGATGCGCGCCTCGCGCCACAGTCACACCCATTGTGTGCATGACCGCGATATGGTCTAAAGGGCTGCGAGCGCGTTATTAAGGCGAATTAAAAGCTCGTTATTGGCTCGTGCCTGACTTTATGCTCGTGGCTCGCTTTTGTGTAATTGCGTCTCTTGGAATCGATAAGCTGGCCAATGCGGGATTGGATGGTCTAAGGCTGTTTTGAAAACTTTTGTTACTCTGTTACGAGTATATGGGAAATAGTCGATTTGTGTACTGTCATGTACTTGTTGTAACAGAAATAATTTACTATTTTTAAAGTTCTGTAATATTGTGACTATTTCTGTTGTGGATAATATTCTAAATATGCCTAATTCTGATTGAAATTAATCGTTTAATCAAGTTGTACATGTGTATATGGTGAAATATTAGAATAAATTTTAACACATAACTGACCTTCAAAGCCGCAGTAAAGGCTGTCTTAGTCTAGAGCTCAGAAAATTGCACTCGATCGCCCATAACTTCGATCATCAAAAGATTAAGTTTCTAGCCCCTATAATTTGAAGGTTGCGTACATACGAATACACGGGGCGCGTTTTGGCTGTGGTCGTTTAAATAGCTAGGGCCCCCAGTGCAAACTAATTTCCTCATCCTGTCATAAGCAGGCACGAAACATCTGTGCCTCGTATACGTATAACTCTGGGCTTCTCGGAAAAGGGATACACACACGACTCCAACGCTCACTTATGTACGCACGTATACGCGAGAGACGCTTGTGCGCTACGTCGTAAAGAAATCGCCAGAAACCCGACCTCCAACCAAATTTGCTTTTAGTCCGCGAAAGTATTTCATTTATGTGTACGCGCGCGCCCCCTTCGTAATGTTCGCGCCACTGAACTCGCGCGCTACAATCCGGTGTCTATATAACTGTATATAGGCGCGTGTGCAAGTATATACGCGCGCATGAAATCAAATGCCTGCGCATTACATGCTTGACCGGCCATTTGTAAAATCCCGTTAAATAATAACGTTTATCGCTCGAAAGGATATATCAGATCAGACGCCTCCTCCTCTGATTTTGTACCTATACCCGCGCGTTTGTGTGTGTGTGTGTGTGTGTGTGTGTGTGTGTGTGCACGTATAGAAGCGAATATAGCATCGAAAATGTAACGCGCGCTTTCACTCCACCCGATAAACTGTATAGACGACATAAATAGAACATGTATATATACCTAAGTTTTTCCCCCGTGAATACAGAGAAATGCAATTCGAAAGCTTCGGGTGAGTGAAATAAAACAAAGTGGGCGCACGCTCTTGATGCACTCGTCGTCCATCCCCAGGTGTATATACGCATATTTTATTGTGCGAGAGAGTCCAAGAGTCGTCGCCCAGGCTTGCGTACATCTGCACGCGTTACCTATTGAAAGTTTTATCATTCGCGGAACGGAAGGGGGGAGGAGGAGGAGGAGGGGGGGGGGAGAAA
>UELU01138962.1:58235-77140 GCA_900490025.1 Megastigmus dorsalis
GGGGGGGGGGGGGGGGGGGGGGGGGGTGAAAAAATGTATAAGGAGTAAAAAGAGAATGTCGGGTGGCTTGGTGAAAAGGTTATGTGAAAGGGAGCGAGTTTGCGGACTTGGAATTACTTTGGCGTTGGGCGCCCGTCTCTGTCTTCTCTTTCTTTTCTCTCCCATCGTCCTCTTCTGACTCTTCTGCTGCTACTGCTTCTGCTTCGTCGCCCCCTGCCCCTTCTCTCTCTCTCTTTCTTTCGGTTAAAAGTCGCGGGCTTAATATCCAGCACGTTCTTATTATTTCGCGTTGCTGCGCGACAAAGGGAAGCACGCCGCCGCTGCTGTCGAGCGCGTGACTCTGAGTTATGCGCACGCAAAAAAAGCTGCCGTCGCTCCGGAACTAGGAATAATTTTGCGAATTCTTCCTTTTTTCGCCCATCTTTTCTGCCCCCACGAAATGTTTGTTTGCGGTTTTATTTCGCATGGGTTCCACGGTCTATTTCACACTCTGAATTATTGACAGATGCGCTGGAATCAGGGGTGAAAAATACTTTAGATGCTCTTTTCATATTCCATCTGGATTACAGGGGGCGCAACAACTGGGGGCTATAGGTGTCCGCACATCCACTAAAATGTGATTTGGAAGTGCCTGAACGAAAAGTAGCTGTAAGGTTTACAATGATATAGTTATATTATATACTACGAAGAAGGTGTCCATCCCGATTCGATGGATATCTCGATATTTGTACCTTCCTCCACTCCTTCCTTCGAGTTGTTGCGCCCCAGATTGTTTGATTAAATTTTGAAGTTATAGATCTATAGAAATTCGATAATAATTCACCTATGTATGGCGGAAATATTTGCTCAATGCAGTAAGAGATTTTTTCATAAGCTTTTATCGCAAATCTTTAAGTGGGTTTTGGGAAAGTATTCCAATTTTATAGAACAGTTTTATTTATTTCAAATCTTTAATTACAATTATTTCAATATTCATCTACTGAAATATAGAGGATTTAAACAGTAATATCGCAATTAAATATACTATAATTATGTCGGAGTTTGATGAATGTATCAAGGTGACAGTATAGAATACATTTGAATGGAAGTTAGAAACTAATTTAAAATAAATGTTCCAGCACTAAAGCGCGATAAATTTATTTCGAAACATAAATTTTAATACGTTTATCTTCGCAATATCCTAAATTGTATTCTGAAGAAAAATTTCTTAATAGCCAGTTTCGATCAACGAGATATTCATCCTTTCATTAAACAATAGTAGCTTATTAAATTATTTCTAATTATTCGAACGTTTTCGTGCACGGTGATTATTAAATTTTCAATTTTATGTCGACCCATTGGGCGATTAACGAACTAAAGCGGCAAAACCAGCTTTGTAGACATCAAATTTTTAAAATATTTTAACTCAATTAAAAAAAAAACTGGCATCCCATAAATGCCAGCATACAGTTTCTGGCTGTAGAACTTTTTTACGATAAATTAAACATTGCACTTAGCAGTTTCAGTTCATGTACCGTTTCATATACTGGATACATGCTTTATTTGTCAATACGCAGAATAAATTTGAATAATTGTGGAATTACTCTAAAATTCTCTAAAAACTGAAATGTTCTAATAAATTTATTTTTTAAATTCAGTAGATTCTTCATTTGTTTAATAATAACAGCTTCAAATACTTTGTATAATATTCAGAGTTTAATTATAGTCTATTTTTAAAGTATGATTAATTTCTAAAATCACAAAACTTTGCTATGAGAAACAAAAATCCTAGAGATAATAATGATACAATAATTTAATAAATGATATTAAATTACATACGATATCATAAATATTAATTCTTAATACTCTAATTCAAAACTTCACTCATTCGGAATGTGCATATTGAATTTAATCAATTTCCTATAAAATATAATCATAAAGAGGTTCTTCATTTTTCATATTTATAAATAGTAATGATCATTTCCGTAATTTATTATTTATAAAGCATGATTTATTAAATAAAAGAAATAATTTATCCTGATTATTATTTATGCTATTATGTATGAATTTCTCAACTTATTTTGTATATTATCTGGTAATTAATGAAATATTTGTCTATAGCGAACTTTGTAAATTAAAAATAAAAACGCTTATCTCAAGCAAACGGAGCTCGTCAATCTTGTCTGTTTATAAGCACAATGCTTATTGATAAAGATGCGATGAATGGGTTTTATTGATGAGCTATAGTCTTTGAACAATCGCAACTTGGAATTCAAGAATAAACAGTCGCGAATCGTTATTTGTGATCTCATTTTCGTATACTTATGTCCCCGTTAGATTTCTGATATTATTAAATTCCCTGGTAGAAATGTTAAAGAGTTTCTAGACAGTTTTTAGCTAGATTTTTTCAATATATTGAAATTTTACTATTATCTCTGGTTCAGGGTATGTATAAAAACTAGGCCTTATATAATTGAAAAAAAAATCGAAACTAAAAAATATATCTGCTATGCAAAACATTTAAAGTGCGTAAGATTAGCACGTTGACCAGTCGAACTTGTCAATTTTCTACCGAGGTTGTTCGATGTATCGATTTTTAAGTATTCTAAAGCCAATAGACTATTTTTATTTATTGCTTCAATACCTTTCTCAACTTCGTTTCAAATCTGATTATCTTTACAATCTTCTTTGCATAATATAGTTTGCCATGCATTTTCTATACAATGTAAATATCTTATCTTGCAAATAATGAAAATATTTTTATAAGTATAAGTATCTACCGTTTATTTACAGTTATTTTTTGAGAATGAAATTTAATGCATCATAAGATATTGCGTATTTATTCTCATCTGTTTAAAATAATCATTGAATATACATTCTAATGTATTTTCATATTTTAATATTCTAATTATTTTTTATTTCACAGTGTTAATGAATGAATTTTTATTCCCTTATTAACCGAGAATTTTATAGTTGAACTTTACATTTTTTTTTAATTTCACAACAACCTTCTGCAAGCGGAGTTCCGCATTGTCGACATCAGCAGAAAATTAGATTTCGTAATATTCCTCTGATTAAAATTCATAACTCCGCCAGCTTTTTATTCTATCCAAATAGCAAACTAACTATAAAAATAATGAGTTCTTTCCTATCATTTTAGCAGTATTATTGTAAAAGAATGAGTTGGTATTTTTTAAAATAAAATTAACATTTTGAGCAATATACTTTAATTTTTTCACTAACTAAGTAATTTGATCAATAAATTTTATCTACTTATCGTGGAAAAAAATCATTTGAGGTTCGTCAAAAGCATGTTTAGCGTCCAAAGTAGTTACAAACCTGTTGCCAACCGACGAACGTCCGTCAACTTAAATGTTGAACAATTCTCCAGTGTACTCGAAACTCCCGAAATTCTATCAAGAACGTGTTTGATAGTAGTGGGCAAAATCGAGTGTGATGACGGGGTCGAGAAAGCCGGGCAAGAAAGGCCAAGCTAGATAGCAGTAAGTCATCAAGTACAACTCACCTATTTGCGGTGAGCGCGCGGACAGTAGCAGAAGAAGAAGTCAAGGGGTGGCAAAAAGCAGCGGCGCCGCACCGGTAGGAGGGACCTTAATCTTCGGCAGCACTTTGGCGTCGTTGAGAGAGAGAGAGACAGAAAGGCTTGCGCCACCAACACGGGCACACTCTCCCCCTGTCTCCGGCAATTCCTCTACCCCGTTATTTCTGGTCCTGGCTATTCGTTGGCGTTGGAAGCAGGAAATAAAGAGACTGCAAGGTGGCGAGCAAAAGGGCTGATGTGCTGCCTGTAGCAGAGTTCGCAGACCCACCGGTGGCTGCACTGCACGTTTGCACGCCAAATCCGCGGCAAAGGTGCAATTATCGTCCCGTCACTCAAAGACCTTCCGTCCTCGTCGTCGTCTCCCTTCCCCGCGCTTGAAATCTAAAGAGCTAACGTCACTCGCTCTCCCTCTCCCTCCACTCACTCTCTTTCTCGTCGGTCTCTCTCTTCACAGTTCCTTCCTTCCGATTACGCAGTAGCTGCTCCTTCAATGACGAGTGTGAGACTGACAGAGTCTGAGTGGAAGTCTAAGCCAAAAGCGTGCGTGCACGCGCACACGTACTACTCAATTTATCCGCGAGCGGTACAATAAACCCCCTGGTCTTCTATCCCTTTCATCAAAGAAAGAACGTTTTGTATAGCAGCAGAGTTATAACAGCGAGTTCAGGACCTCGTGCGAGCTCTTATCGAACTATCTTTGTGTGTTTTTCCACTGCTCGCACTTGACACTATGCAACTCAAAATACCACTAACTCGTGAACACTTTGATTCTCGGGGCTCTCTCGCTGTTACATATACTTTTTGCACAGCAATGACGCACTCGTTTTTCAAATATGTGGCCAATCACGGCTCCGCGGTATTGGCGCACAGAGCTCGCGTCACGATCAGCCACTCGATTCCGCGAGGCAAACAATGACGCGTCGTCGATCTACTCTTCTACAACTTTTTTTTTTGTTTCCTATCCTCTCCACTCGCGATGCATCCAGTCGTTGCACAGATACACCCAGACACGCGCACAGAGAGAGAGAGAGAGAGAGAGAGAGAGAGAGAGAGAGAGATACACATGGACAGCCACCTACACACACGTGTAAATAGGGAGGAGATTGTTGTTTGGCTCGGTCGGTCGAAAATTCCACCAAAAAGACCGGAAGCCGGAAGCTCGTTATTGCCGATTGTCAATAGACTGTCGTTGCTCGCAGTAGTCGCGACTCCAGCAGCACTATCCGAACCGCCACCAGCATTACCAACTTCTCTTTATCCCCCCGCGTGTATTTTTCGCGCACGGTCGAGCTTTACGACGTCATTAGGAAGTCGTTACGACCACTAAATTCATGCGGCTGTGCGACTGTGTGGGTATTTATATGTTTGTGTATATATAGATATAGGGTGGATATAGGTATATAGATGGGAGTGTCGTCGGTGGCAGCGCAGCGGCGGCACACAGTGTTCATTGACTCGTGTGCTGGTAGCCGGGAGATAACGCGACAACGATACGAATCCGATTCACGCGCATTATAGTCGTTAGATGTAATGGCACCCTCGCGCACTAAAATTCGCACTCCTGCCACACGGACACATCTATATACACGTGTATATATATATATATATATATATCGATCTATGTCACAGCTATTGTTCACACGCACACGCACCCACGCACACTCACTGGGTAGGAGTTCTGTAGATGTAGATGTAGATAATGTCCGCTAAGAGGAGAGCAGCTAAGCTTCTTAGGGGCTGTAAACGCGCCGGTCTACGACAGGAGATTGCTCGCGCTGCCGTCAAGATTGGATTGACACTGTTCCAATGGCGCGGCTGAAGGGCTCACCTAGACCCTAATCAACTGCTTACACGCCGAGCTCCGCGTCATCCTCTTCGCTTCGCATCACTGGATCCCTTCGCTTAGCTCCTACTCGAGCTAATTGCTCGCTACACACCGAGGAAACACACTGGTCGGCGAGACGATAATGTATTTGTTGCGCGACCCAGTAGAGCCGGACATGTACTGAACAGCCGGCCGGTCGTATGCGCGCTCGACGGTGAGCGGGCGCGCGCGGTTTTTACTCTACGACTCTTTCCAGACTGTGCGCCAGAGTAGGGAACACTGCACGCGACAGGAACAGGAGGAAGCGGCAAGAGAGAGAGAGAGAGAGAGAGAGAGAGAGAGGAAGAGAGCGACGACGGCGGTGGCGGCTGGGCTACTCGTCACTGGAGGACCAGCACGAGGAGGGGGTCTATTTGCGTCTCACGGGGCGAGCGAGCGCGCGCGCGCGCGACGGCACAAAGAGAGCCGGAACCTCTGACATGTGCTACGCTTAGACCCTGCGTCTTAGGCTCGCACACATAGACCGGCGGCGGGGCCGAGCGCGCGTGTACTGCACAGGGACGTCGTCTGGCTCTATGACAGATGCTCGAGTCGAAAGCACGGCAATTGCTCTCCCTATCCCTCGGCGCGTGTGCGTGCGGACGACGACTGCGACGATGATGATGACGATGTCGGAGCGGAGGAAGAGGAAGACACGTGTTTTGGGTATATAGAAAGAGCGAGAGAGACAGATGGAGGAGGTGTGCGCAAGTGAGAGCGCAGGAAGCCGCGCTCCGGTGTATGGGGGCTGTGTGCTCGCTCGATGCTCGACGGCGGACTACTGAGCGACGACTGAAGAGAGGAGCTCTTCCCCTGTGTGTGTGTGTGTGTGTGTGCGCGCTGCTGGTACTTGTGCGTCAACTGGAAGGGGGAGAGAGAGAGAGAGAGAGAGAGCAAAGTGGGTGGCGCCAGTGGTGGAGAGTGCGAGAGAGCGAGAGAGAGAAAGATAGGCGGCGGGGGTGGATGGAACGTGGGGGGGAAAGTACGAAACGCGACGACGCAGCATCCCGCGATGTGTATGTAGGCTGCTGCTGCCGCTGCTGCTTCTGCTTCTGCTTCTGCTTCTGCTGCTGCTGCTGCTGCGTGCCACTCCGCTAAGCGCTGATGCTTTTGATTCTTCTTCCTCCTGCGTTCTGCTATTTCTCTCCCTCTCTCTTTCTCTCTGCTTCTGCTTCTTATTCTTCTTCCTCTTTTAGTCTGTCTGTCATCAGTTAGCCTCTGTTCTTCTCTGTCTGTCGTTGCTGTGCTCCCGACTCTTTATTTTTTTGACTCGTCGACGTCGTCGTTGAGTCGTCGTCGCGGTCTTGTTTTCCATCTCTGTATATATGTGTATGTAGAGAAGGGTGAGATTTTACAAATGCTCTTTGCAGGTTTTGCTTTTTTTTTTTCCCCCCCGCTTTTACGAGACACCACGTGGCTTTTGCTACGTTTTACTATCATCCGTTTTATGAAAAATTCTCGTTTGTCATTTTCTTTCAGTTGTGTTGGCGAGGTGAGAGACACGTGTTGTATAGGTATCAGAAGCTTCCTAATTGGTGTTTCGTAGTCTCGGCTATTATACGAAGCGCACAGCCTGGAAATTTCAGGTAATTATCAGACGCTGTGAAAAATCATGTAACCTGCAGGAGGGAGGATCGTATACACACTCTTTAGCGAGAGACTATGTACAAGCTCGCAGCAGCAGCAGCAGCAGCATCCTGCGCTCTTCCTTCTATCCATCGTCAATTAGCCTCTTCTCCTCGCTCCTCGAGTTCCCTCGTTTATACACTTAATCGCTCGTTTCCCTTCTTTCTCTTTACCCTTTCGCGTTGCAGCGCACACCACCTATTTACACTCGGGCATAACACGTAGACTGCACGCGCTATACGTGTTTATCCGCAGCGCGAGAGGAGGAAGCGAGAAAAAAAATAAGTCGACGCGCGCGTCTACAGAAAAAGCAGGAGAAGTTGCGTGTCTATCGAGCGGTAAGCTGTAGAGAATATTATCCAGGGACGTTTTCCTTTTGCTCTCTTTTTAATCTACACGCCTCGGTGGATGTGTATGCGACGATTCGGTATGCAGTGTTTATAATATCGGTTTGGTTATAAGAGGGCTAGAGAGAGTGAGAGAGAGAGAGAACGGCGACGATGTATAAAGGGCCCTGCAAAATGCATGTCGCTGCGGTGGCAGAAGCGCAAAGGAGAGAGAGTGAGAGAGAGTGATAGAGGGAGAGGCAAGAAAGCTCTCGAGAGCGAGCTTTTCTCGCACAAAGGAGCTGGCGAACTTTCTTCATGCATATTCCTGTGGCTTTCTTATATACATAAAGAGAGCTGGAACCTCCCTCTCTCTCGCCCCTCGAGATATTTTCCAGGAGCGCGGCGGGGGAGAATCATTGAGAAACACCAAGCCGCTCTTCTCCTGAATTTGCATGGACCTTTTTAATGCGAGAACCGAGTGAGAGACGGCGCCCTTAGTCGGGAGGATGGGATACAAGCGCAATTACACGCTAGTTTATTGTCAGAGCGGAGAAATCATTATGCGCCCCGGCTTATGTTTACGATAACGCTTTTGCATAAGCGAGCGGCGTTCGAGACGGCGAAAATGTTCCTGTTTATGGCGGCATTTTGATTGCGGCTCTTTTTCGCGCGCTTTTAGCAAAATTTCCTTGCATTCGTTAACCCTGATTAAAATGGGATTTGAAAGGTATAGTTACAATTGAAAATGCACAAACGGAATTTTGTTTCGAATCCCACAGGCGGTTGCTATTCGCTTTTCCCCAATTGTTAATGACTGATAGGGGAAAAAAAAGCCTGATATTGCATTTTGTTACATTCACGGTACGTGTTTGATCTTGATGGACCATTGTGGATTTTGATCACACGTTTTGAATGTATTTTCCCCAGGTCTGCGAGAGCGCGCATGATCGTTTTTAAAAATCTTTGTTTCTTCGGATAAAAGTGGGAAAGGGCGCAAGTAATTTTGCAGCGAATAAAATGGAATATTGTGGGGTGTGGGAGGAGGGGATGCGCGGACAAAGTAGGGCAGCTGCAGCGAATGCAGAGATCGCGAGTGCAACATACCGATCGTCGTCCTATTGCAAGCGATGTCGGAATCTCTGATTACTTGGGATAGTTGAATTTCTAGCGCTTGATGGACAAAAAACATTCGAATATTCTTTGGTGCAAGTAAAACAGGAGGCAGAAAGCAAAGATATCGTTTCAATATAACATACTTCAGTGCCAATGTGTAAATAAGGATTGCCCGTCGAGTGTTCTTGCGCGATCAGTTTGTGGACTACGTCGTCTTGTGGCTATATATATATTATGTACAAACACACACACACACATATATAGATATATCGAAATGGGATCCGTGGTTAAGTGGTCCAGGCAGTGGCGTCGAGTCCAAGCCCAAACGGATCAATAATCAATCGAGTTCTCTCTCTCTCTCTCTCTCGCTGCTGATGCTGCTTCTGCTGCCCCTGCTGCGTTTCGAAACTTTTTTGCCAGCGTGCAGCGGCACCGGCCCCTACCGCAAACGAATTGAGCTTGGCTGCGCTCGCTCGCTCGTGCTTGATGCACACAGTCGTGCACTCGCACACGAAAACACACAGAGCGAGAGAGAGAGAGAGAGAGAGAGAGAGAGAGAGCGATACACAAAAAAAGTGCAATCATTCGGATGGACTTGTTCTGATGTAGATCCGAGATACGGGAGAAAAAACTGTTCGTAACCGTTATACCGTTAATGTAACTTTCACGAATTTGGTAGCTATAATTATACCGAATATTTGTCTCTGAGTTTTATAAATTGCAAATTGAAATTGTTTTTATAGTGTACCGTTGAAGACTGGTGGAAGAAATATTCTTCGATCTTCGTATACTTGAAATTCAAATAAAGTGCATAATTCTGGATTAAATATGCACATAGTTTTTTTTATAAGTATATATTTTCCAAATATAAACCATTAGTTTAAAGTATATATTTTAGTTCAAAAAATTTGAAAATCCTGCTGAAAAAGAATCTTATGTACAGAAGAAAATATTTTTCAGCGCCCATCATTTTTTAAAGAAAATTATTATTATTACAGAAATAATATCAACATTTCTTGGAATTCCGTTCTAAGTATAGCTGAAGCCATGATTTTAAATTCAAATATTGAAACTTTCAGTAATTTCATTTTGTGCAAAATAATGAGTTCCGTGTATCGTGTTTTTATTGAAAAGATTTTGGAAATCAAGATATTTACTAATTCATATTGATTTTATGCATCAGTGTACATCTATATATACTAAAAAAGACAATATATATATATAGATATCCATTATGAGCATAAAAAGTGGTTAATATCGTCGTGATTTCCAAGGCCTATTCAATAAAACGTTGATACACGTATCTCATTATTTTGGAGAAAATGAAATTCCTGAAAGCTTCAAGAAAATTCAAGAGCCGCATATCCGTAGGTCATCTCTTTGTCAGTGCCGGTACATTTGGTGACGACAGAAATATTCATACATCCAACCCCGTTTGAATTCTTTGAAAAATTTTTGACTTTTCGCACGAAATGCATACATGCACGCTCGGTTCAACTTGAAGCACCCACAAAGCTAAATCCCAAACGAAAAGAAAAAGAAACGTTGAAAACGCATTCCAATTTCCAAAACGGCAGCAGAGGCAGCGCATACCGCTCGCATTCGTAATATCTATAGCGCTTTTATCTATCTCCTCGCCAAAAATCTATAAAATCCGCAAAGACATGCAGATCGCCCCCTTTTTCCTTGTACAGAAGCGTATAAAAACGCAGAGTCTGCGCACAGGAGAGTAAAAGGTGCGACAGAAGCGGAGGGAAAGCATTTGCGCATACACGCGTGTATAAAATCTCTCCCCTTAGTACCGAGTCCATATATCGCGCGCGTTAACGACGCACCGAAAAATAAAAACTATAGAAGAAAACGTTTATATGGGCGCTCGCGGCTCGCGGTGCCGAAGGCAAGGGAATGAAAACGCAGGGCTAGCATTATTTCCATAGCAGCTACGTCCTGGTCGTCGGTGCACACTGCGTTCGACACGCACCAGTTCGACATTGAAAAGCTCCTCTATTTCCGCGCGCACTGACTTCTTACTCTTGCACTTCTCACGTATTTACACAGTACCGGGTAGACTGAGGCATCGAGCGCGCGTAACGCAACGGATATCACGGCCCGTATTTCCACTACTGCGTGTATTGTTATTTACGCGGCATGCAATGCATAACAATGAACGTTCGCCCGCGCGTGCACCTCTATAAATCCTTGCCCTCCTCCTCCCCTTCCTGTGTAACGTCGTCCTGCTACTGCGCCTCCTCGACAATGCAGCCACTCGCGCCTGCATTTATTTGTGCGAACACGCGTTTTACGCTCGTCAGCCATATCGAAGGGTATAAGAGAGGAGAGCAAGCGCATATTTATGTTCGTTTTCCACGCCGAGGCTTGTTTTCCTTTCGCCCGGTATATAGCTCGGCAAATTTACTGCCTTCCCTCGGCATAGAAATTGTCTCACTCTCTCTCTCTCTCTCTCTCTCTCTCTCTCTGTCTGTGTGTTGAATGAGAACTTCTTTTTTTTCGCCCGTTCATTTCGCAATTATCGCGATTGACCCGATACCCGAGTCACTTCTATTTTGCTCATACGCGTGCGCGAGTACGCGAGAATCGCACAGTTGCGAAACTTTTCTATAAACGATGGCGCGGAATTTTTTTCTCTGTCGGATTGCTTTACAAATTGCTGCTTGACTAAGGCCCGCGGTGAAATCCCGACTTCTATCGGGACGGATGGCTAACTTTATTTGGACGTGATGTATAGCGCTTGTATCATTATCCGCGCTGTTGAGACGGAGGATTTTCTCCTGGTGTACATGGGGTGATCTGCGTCGAACGAGCTGATTTGTCGAATTTCGAAAAATTTTCAATTGAAAGTTGATGCTTCATACATGAACAATTCAAGTGAAAATAATTCACTCGCTCACCTTCGATTTGGAATGCTCTCTTCGTCATATGACTTTTCTTCAAAATGGGTTCATTTTACAATGCATATGGATATATACCATGTAATATAACATAATTATTTCTGACCTTTTAATAATAGATTCATCTATTAGTATCTAATTAATATGTGTAGCAGAGTAAACCGTAACCTCCCATGCACGCATAATTCGCATTATTCCGCGGTAAACGTTTTCTCTGCGAGGAAAAACATCTCCATAAATTGTTTCTAGCTCTCCACAGAGGATCGTTTCATCAAAATCACGAAGATTCCAACTGTTCAGTCACGATGGAATCCCCCAGCTGCACTCGTATATATACACAGCAGCAGCAGCCGAGTGAGCCGAGGCGTTCCGTTTAAGGCGCCACGCGACAAATCGTTTTCTCGTTATCTCCAAAACGGTCGTGAAAGCGAGCCGCGCGCGACTGCTGCTCACGACATTTTTTCCTTACCTACACGCACCAACGCAAGTATACACGCACACACACACACACACACCCACATACACTCATCGCGGGCCGCGCATAAAAGAAACACTAGAAAAATTTCATTAATTCCGCGTGTATATATTGCAGCGTTCGCTGCTCTCTCACTCACTTTCTCGACATGATTCTTTGTACATTCTAGTACTGCGCAACTTACGCATACATGTAGTATATATCGCAGCTAGAAAGGCAGGAGTAATATGAGTAATATGAGCCTCGTCGGGTATAGGTATAAGGATTGAGTTTTCGGGGTGGGGGAGCGAGCGAGAACCAAAGGCCCGCTTACACTTGAGCCGGGCAAGTAGAGTTCCTTTGCTCCCCGTGTGCACAGTATGCCTTACCCACACTCTTGTATGCACACACGCGCCCAGGCTAGACTCTGCGGAAGCCCCGGGCTTATCGCAATCGCGGTGCTGCTGCTGCTGCTGCTGCTGCTGCTGCTTTGCCCTTGTGCCCCAAAGCGCGGAGGCGTGCGTTATATACATAGACATGCCTTACCGCAAGATACGACTGTCTGTGTGTGTGTCTGTGTGTGTGTTGGTGTGAGCGCGGGCGCGAGAGAGAGAGAGAGAGTTAGACGCGCACCGCAGTGTACGCTTATGACTTTATCGTTTTACAGCGAGTTATTGCCCTACCCTGGCTGACTACGAGCCAACCCTTATACCCTTCTCTTCTCTCTCCTCCCTTCCTTTTGTATGAGAATGCGCTTCTCTCACTCTCTCTCTCTCTCTCCATTCTTATTCTTGTGTACGTAGATCGTAGCCGCGGGGGCTCCTCCCTTTCCAAGAGATTGCATGATTGTTTCTCTAGAAAAATTCCGAGCTTTCTTTTCAATCGTTTATCTACGTATAACGGTGTACGGAGCCTCGTCGCGGTAGGGTTATTAGAAATCGGAAAAGTTTTCCTTTTTTGAGAAATCGTTATGAGGAATCCTTTGAGGTTATGGGTTCGAGGCTCGGAGAAGAGAAAAAAAGTTGACAATATCTACGGCTAATGTTTTGAAAAATTTGTACGCGAGAGAGAATCGCCCGCTTTTTGCGATACCGTGAATACCAATTTTATGGTCTCACATTGTCTTGGTCGTGCGAAATTCATGCGGCAAGCTAAATGCGCGCCGTTTGTGTATGCAGATTTTAAGTTGTAGCGCGAATATTTCACGTGCACATAACAGCACCAAAAATATCCTGCTATATTTACTGCGCGAATTAATGTGAATGATAAATCAAAATAATTTTTAAACACTAATTTTTTTTGTGTTTCCTTTTTTTAAAGTATAGGTGCGCTTTAAATCTTTCAAGTATCAAATATGACTTAATGAGCCAATAAAAGCAATTTAGCAGGAACGAAATTTCGATAACAGTGCAGTTTATCAAAACAGTCTCGGAATCGCTAAATCGCATAAGCATAATTAAAACATAAGCGCGCACGATAAATCCAAAGCTTATCCATCATTCTTAATACGCGGAATTCCACACTCGGAATGCAGCGTTCGATCGCATTTCAATAATCTCTCAGCGCGACGAATATAAGAACGAGCTGCACTCGGTCCAAGACGCAAAAATTTATCTCGCAACCGCTCGGCAGAATAAATCAGAGCTCGAGCAAGCGCACAAAAGCAGTCTCCCCCGGTACCGTATACAAAAGTAGCAGCATATCTAAACGCGAGCACGTGTACTTTATCTCTTAACCGCAGACCCGACACACACACGCACACACACACACACACCTACTCATATTCAATTGTCAAAAAGCGGGAGGCTCGTGCATAATATATAACCCCGGCGAAACAAAAGCATCCGAGTGACTATTATGCACACGTATATATACGTACAAGATATCGCGATACGAAAAAGGAGATGTTCTCGATTCTCCGCATGTCTCTGTATGCGACCGTCGAACGTTCGTCAATTACCCAGCGGGTGAGCGCATTACATTATTACTGTCAATCGCTGGATATGAAGGGGCTTCTGCTGCGGATAGAGAGAGAGAGGGACAATGTCTCCTGAAGGCAACGATGTATTATGCAAGATTTCTCTCTCTCTCTCTCTCTCTCTCTCCTGTTCTCGCCCACCCCCGTGCCGCGCTATCGCTCGCTTCCCTTTTAACCCCCTGCGCACGCGACGTTTGAAAGCCTCTCGTCTCCCTTCTTACGCCACCGCAAACAATGCTCACCGATGCCGCCGCGGTAAATGCCGTCGCATAATGTGGCCCCCATTGTGAAAACGAGTTAATTTATACCGAATTGTTCTCTCTCTCTCTCTTTCTCTCTCCCTTTCTCTCTCCCGCCCTTCCCCCTCCCTCGCTGCGAGGCCTATAAACACCTACATCTATATACACGTGTTAACGTATGTGTGTGAGAGATGAGAGGATGTGAAGGTGGAAGGGAGAGAGAGAGAGAACGGAAGTTGCCTCGCGGGTCTAGGCGTACACAGCGGGAGAGGCTTCCGTCCGTAAATTTTTGTCTCCACGCTCTGGCGGCGCTCTGTGAATTCGCTGCTGCAGTAGCTGCCATCGTCGTTGTCTCTCTCGTGGTGTTTGCTAAAAACGCAGAACCGTGAGAAATGATTTCTTTGTTTTCTAAGTAGACTGATAAATGTTGGGCGGTATATACTGCGCACTGCAAAACAAAGAATAGAGGGGTGCATATAGAGATTCGGCACTTTGAGTCGGTTGATTTTGTGTATACATATATAGTGTTTAGAAAGCCGACTGAATGCATATCTATTTATCCAGATGGCGCGTATCGGTGTATTATGCCATGGAAATGCTATTCTCATGCATGCATTGTAAAAATTGTAGAACAAACTGGGTATGAGTAAAATTTCTTTTTCCTGGAAAAAGGAATTCTACTGTTCGCATCGAGAGTAGTTTAATAGCCCAGGGCAATTTGATTTCTAAATGAGAAAGGTAGTAGAAAAATATAATGAAAATGCTTTTCCCCGTCCACTTGGCTATCCACTAATGATTACAGTTGAAAGCTCAGCCGCGTCTGGATTCATAACTCGTTTACTATGGGGAAAAGATAGATCACTCACCCGCACACATACTTATATAAATATACAAATAGACCGACGCAAGCGAGCTGCTTGAGAAGTGCTTATAATGAAAAGTTTACATTAACGGCTTGGCCGGTAGCACACGTCTGCGCTATTCTTGTTACACGCCACGGTGGAATAAAGGTGTGCGATCCGTTCATATTTCCTTGTTAGTCGGCACTTCTATACCTGCGCAAGCTTGTAAGATTAATTTTTTCCCCGAGTTTTTGAGCGCTAAATTGTAAAGTTCAGAACTACATGTATAATACTCCTAAGTACTGGCTTCGTGCCAATTGAGGTTACAAAAGTGGAGTCGGTGCTGAGACGATGAAAAATATTATTTTGCATGTATAATTTATGTGCAATCCTAAATTGCTAGCATAGATTTCTGAAATCTGAAATAGATGATAAGATGGAACGGCGTTACTACCGATTAACATTCTCAAATTCTACATGACAAAGTTTCAAAGTACAATTTCCCCTTGAATCTCACGACTGCGTATAGCAAAAGAAAAAAGTGTCAGAGAACAAACATAGGTGGAGCTGGAATTTGGTCGGTAAGCGAGAGAAAGAAAGCTCCGTTTTTGAAAATTCGGTATATTTTACAGGAGAGTTTGGGTAGCCCGCGGCGGCGGCGGCGGCGGCGGTTCGCTAGCTCGAGGTCGAAACTGCGAATGGGGGAATTACCAGGGATGAAATTCCGGAAGTCAAGAAAGAAAGAGAGAAAGAGCGCTAGGCAGAGAGAGGGACAGAGAGAGAGAGAGAGAGAGCAGCCACTTCCTCTCTAATAACTCTTCTCTTGGGTTCTCTGGCTACAATTAGCGGTTAGGCGGGCCGCTTGTACGCCGAGCACGTGCACGCGCGGAGATGCTTTATAAAGCGCTGCGTCGCCCCCGCGCGCACCGCGTGACCTGCTGCTGCTGCTGCTGCACTCCTCGAGAGACTCTGGCTTCGGCCCCGGCGATCATTACTGACTCTTCTCGACGCTTTCGGCCCCTCCCTCCTTCTCTGTTCCTACTGCATGTGTGCACTTGCAGAGTAAGAGCAGAATCTATGAGAGAGAGAGAGAGAGAGAGAATGCAACGCGAATTCGGCTCTAAGAGCCCGTACGGTGGGTTTGACTCGAGTGCTTATGATCGGATTGAGTGTAATGTATTCGAATCTTTATGGCGCGGAAAATAGATGACTTTGAACAACTGAAATTTGTTCGGATTGGTGTGTCTTTATCTATAGAGTTCAGAATTTAATCCGAAATTTGATTTTTATATACAGTTGTGTAGCAGGTTCAAACTATAGTGGTTCAGAATGATGATACCTACAACCAAAATTTGACTCTCAAGTACTTATACATCGTTCGTTTGATTAAAAATTCATAAAGAATTCACAGTCTACGAATAAAGAATAAGAAAAAAGAATGAGAAGTTTGGTTAATATTTGCGCAAAATGAACTTCAAACAGTAGCTGGAAAAAAAATTAATGATATCTACTTTTGCATTAACAGAATTCACTTATAAAAAGTTTTTTCCAACAGTTTATCAATATTACTTTTGTATGATATTAATTCTTGCATTATATTCGCATCAGAAACTCTTAAATGCATGAATATTTAAAATTAAGTTCAGTTCTCATGCTCGAGCTACCTTAAGTCTGCACGACACCCGTGACTTCAATTTTGATTGAAAATTCGAGTCGAAATATATACGATATTTCTACGACAATTATTTCTCCTGTAATAAAGGAGAACATTTGTGAAAATGAGAGTAACTAAGGGATAGTTGCTTAAGTTTATTAGCGCACTAGCATACTTTGCAGTGGTTCGTGTTCCTGATTCGTTTCACTACAAATCTTGACGCTTCAAGTTAATATACATTCTGACAGATGCGTATTTAAAATAAAATAATCGTATTTCAAAGGGTTTTAGCTCCCGAAGTAATAAACAATATGAGCAATCGAGAAGACGATCGATCATCCGATCCACCTCTAAAACTGAACAGGACATTCTATATTTTATCTTCTCGAACATTTTCCAACCATCCCCTTTTATAATTCATAAGAGTATAATCTCTTATGGAAGTAATCCCTAATGGGTAGCGGGATTTCCACCCTTTCAGATTTTCAAGCGAAATCGCTCACAATCAGCTCTATCTAGGCTCAGCAATTTGAAATGGTGCTTCACACGCACACGTGCGGTACAGAGAGAGTGAGATATAGAGAGAGAGAGAGAGAGAGAGACAGAGCACGAGGTGCAATTCAAGCCTCTTACATTATACGATTTAATTCGGAAACACGTCGCCTAGCTCGCACGCCAACTCTCCCACGGAGCGGTGGCGCATCTCCCTTTGCGTTATTTAAATTAAGGGGTAAAGAGGGAGAGAGAGAGAGAGAGAGTTCTATACACTCACTATACATATAGGTCTCGGGGTTAATGAAAAGTTTTCCGAATACATACGTAAATGGGTGTGATGCCGAGGCGCGGAAACTATACACACCCACGAGCAGCGTAACTTGAATGCGCACGGCATTCGAATCTGTGAGTATATAGTTTGTGCGTCGCTGAACGACGACTTCTCGCATACACACGCGAGAGCTCCTTTGCATTATGATGAGGTGCTCTCCTTGGGCTTTAAAAAGGGGAAGAGAGAGAGAGAGAGAGAGAGAAAGAAGCAGGGCTGCGCTTGTAAAAGCTTCTTCTTCAACCTTTCTTTTTTATGCTTTACGTTTCTTTGTGGTTTTTTTCGATTTCGCACTTGCGCGGGGAGTGAACATTTTGTGCATATAGATTCGCGCAACGGGCGTATTTCATTCAACGGTGCAATTCGAAATAGCTTTGTATTTTTGCAATTGACATTTCCTTTTAGCTACTGACAGAACTGATGAGGTAAAAGCCATCGAGTTGTTACTGTTAGATATTACAATTAGAAATTAAAATTAAATTAGCATTTCGACTGTTTCCACGTTAGCTTAGCCGTTTTCAATATGCACCGTTCAATATGATATTAAATTAATATATTGTAAGGAAATGAAGATTCGTATACATGGAGCGTATACTATTTGAACTACTTAATATTGTATGAAAGTTTATAAATTAAAATGATCAGAAAAGTATTTAGAATACTTTAAAGCACAAATGGATTACTCTAAAATAATTTTCATTATTATCTGTTATGGTTTTGAATAAATTTAATCGCAAAGAGTTTATTTCAATCCGTGGTGCCACAAGTGAAGTATACTATTCGAGTACCTCAACAAAACGCAGGCTGTATTTCTGCAGTTTTCCCTTCATGCGCATCAAAAGGCATCTAAAATTATTTTAAGACGCAGTTCGCGTAGAATGAATTAAGCCTTTGAGGGGCACTGGTTCGGGCACGCACCACTTTTTCTTTCTCAGCTATTTCCTTATTTAGTATGCCTATATCGTTACAGTTTAGAG
This sequence comes from Megastigmus dorsalis, assembly GCA_900490025.1. NCBI lineage: Eukaryota > Metazoa > Arthropoda > Insecta > Hymenoptera > Megastigmidae > Megastigmus > Megastigmus dorsalis. The sequence continues at coordinate 76,585 of UELU01138962.1, forward strand.
ACTTCACACTGCTATTAAAACTACTTTTAGGTGAACTAACTTTAATTTGTTTATTTGTAATTTTACTTGATGCTTTGTCGTAGTACATCTACCGTTTATATCTAACTCATTTTGTCACTTTCTCGTCTGCTAATATTGAACGGTGCAATTTATATTTTCAGTTACTGTTATATTAGAATTACAAATTTATGATTGTGTAATAGCAAAGAGAGAAGTCGATCATATTTATAAATTTTATAGTTGCAGTTCAAGGATTTCAGTGACTTACTCTTACAATGGCATTGTAAAAGAGCAATAGTTTTTGTGAATGTCGTTACCATTTCTTTTCCCCGCCAGTTAGTATATATACACAAAGGGACGCACTCTATTTCTCTCTCTTGGTGCAGTACTCGAATAATTAAAAGGCCTTACACGAAAATGCATTTAATTAATTCTTAAACTGGCTTAGCGTCAGAGCCGCCCCAATTTCTCGTAACTTCTCGGAAAATGACATTTGCCCACATTATATGTACCTAAGCATGTTACTATACGTACTTGACCCCCCCCCCCCCCCCCC